>APFE030858287.1:2167-13063 GCA_000404065.3 Pinus taeda
GACCTAGTAGGAACTGCACCTCTTATCATTCAAGTGACATGTAAGTTACAATGTGGCACACAAATAAGTAAAGTAACATGGAACTGGCACTTGCCCCCATTAATCCAATGCATTCAAAAACATCTGGAGGTGTTGAAAACCATGTAATTCACCTTAGTTCAGTGGTTTTCGAATGTGTTGGTGGATAGGGTGGAAAATAAAGGGGTAGATAATGTCCATTTGCTCACCGACGTGATGTGCAAGTTTTCAGAGGGCTAGCTAAAGGAGGAAAGCCAAAGGTTGGCAGAGAGAGATCACTCCATGCCATTAAGGCAGGTTGATAGAGAAGGGGTGGGCCTGAATCAGGACAGTGATCTACTAGTTAATACGAACAAATAATCCTTCATTATGGACATACTTAGGAAACGATAAGGGGTATGTGTCTAAAATACAAGGATAGAGTGATGGTTAATCATGGGAAGGAGAGGATTTCCCCCATAATAGATTGTTAGTGTGATCATATCATTAATAGGATATGTTGCAAGAGGAGTGGGAAGGTACAAAATCAAGAGGGGAAACATACAAGAGCAAGGTCAGGATGATTATGATTTTCAACAAACTTCTTGCAAAGGAAAATTAGAGGAAGGACGTCCATAAGTACACACGAATGAACAACAACATCGCTAGCAGGTTAGAGTTACTGAAAATGGAGAGGGAAAGTACTCAAATATCGGCGAGGTAAGTCTCATCTGGGGTGTCATCTTTAAATCATAGCTAGGGAGCAGGCTTCATCGACATAAGGCAAAACACTGAAAGGTGGTGTAATTGTGAGTTGGTGATAGTAATTTCTATGAGGGAAATTCAGTTATCAAGGAGTGCAATGAGTAAGAGCAAGAGTGATGCTAGTAGGCCAAGAGGTAGTTCCCGAGCGGATGCTCAGGGCTTTGAGTTTTGCAAATAGACATGCATGGAGGAAGCAGCGGAGGTTGTTGCTAAACAGTCACACAAAAGGGAAGGATATAGTGGAAATCTAGGAGAGTGAGGTTCGAAAACATTCTAGGGTTATCTTTGATGGTAGAATAGAGGAGGAAGGAGATTGGATCATCAACAAAGGGAAATCCAAAACATAGATGACTGTGTACCAAAAGACCTTGGAGACTGCTTGGCATGCCAAGACTCCAGTGGAAAAATTGCAAGCAAAGGCAGCAGAGTAGAGGAAAAAGAGGCAACTCGAAACAGAAATCGAGTTAAAATCTATAGACCAACGCCTAAAAGGAATTGAAGAGGCTCTCAAGGGTTTGGTTAACATAGAGAAATTTCATGTTGGTAGAATTGGGGATTTTAACAAAATGTTCTCAATGTATCTAAATTATATCGATAATGTGGATATATCGATGGGTGTAGAGATAGGAGATTTGGCCCACTTGAGGAAGTATCGAGTTCGAGAGGCTTGCGCTGCAGGCGGCTGTCCACTGGCAACCCTAGAGGCTCCAGCGACAACCCTTGTGGATGACCCAACAATGGGGCCAATGACGATAACAACTCCAAGCAAATAATATTGTGTTAGTTGATCATGGCATCAACCAATCTTTCATTTAGTTTTGTGTTATGTTTATATAGGTAGTATTGTAGTTATTTTGTCAAGTTTAGGTATGAAGATCAAAGTTATATAGCTATTCAGATAGGCAAACCTACATACAGTAGTAGTGGGAAGGGGAACTTTTATGAACTATATAAGGGAAAGTAAACACAGAAAAATCTAATGGCATGCCTGGTTAAATGTGTGACAAAGAGAATCTTCTTCTACAACTAGTTTGGTAAACTAGCTACTATTTTTGTTGTATGTTTATTTAGTAATATATTGAAACTTTACTAACTTACAAAAAAGCTATCTTATTATCTTTCCCTTTAATATATTGTCTATTAAAAATATATGCCACACATTAAAAAATATTAAAAATATATGCTACATATTAAAAGATATTAAACTCTTAGAAACTTAATCTTTCTTATAAATATGAAATATTTGATATGATAAACATAAAATTTTATGTAAAAAATTTTAAAAATATATATTGTGTATTAAAATATGATTGTAAATCTGACTGTAAATCTGCCTTACGCTGACTGTAAATCTGACTGTATATTGTGTATTAACATCTGACTGTAAATCTGACTGTATATTGTGTATTAAAATCTGACTGTAAATCTGCCTTACGCTGAATGTAAATCTAGTAGCATGAGTTTCATTTTACGGAGGAAAAGCTCTCATATAAAAAGTGTTAAACATCACAATTATACTCCTTGCTTTTCAATTAGGCATGAAATAATTATAATTGTGTGTCAATGTGGGAAGGTTAGGCATGAAATAATTATACTCCTTGCTTTTCAATTAGGCATGAGTTTGACATCCATAAATTTCACAAATCATTTAAGATGACATAAGTCTATAGCAATAGTTTAGGATTTCTGGTTATTAGACTATACACAATTATTTTATAGGAAGAAAACCAAAACCAAATACTAAAGCAAGCTCAATCCAATTCACTGCTAGCAATTCATCACAATTTTATAGTAATCGAAATATCAAAGTCATAAACTCATTTACAAACTTCCACAAGAAATCAACAAGGTGAAATCTCAATGTTTTTGCTCCTGATCAGGACAAATTTCGAGTAAGCCATTCTACTACATTTCATGAAAATATTGTTGCAACTGTGGTTGACATCAAGGGTGCTACTACTTATGAAGTTTCTGGGATGCCATCTAATTGTGTTTCACTAGGTTTGTTTGTAGCACTTTTTCTTGGGTTAAAGCTTTCCATGGTAATCAGTGGAATCAACAAAGGATCTAATTATGGACATAAAATTTGCAAGATATAGAGAATATCTTCTTAATGGAGTTCCTTCTATAGTGATTTCCTTGAATTGGAGGAAAGCTCAAAGAAGTGACACTGATTTTAAGGAAGCTGCTAAAATCTCCCTACTATTAATATATGTAGCACTGCGATATATGCAAAAGGGTGTTTACCCCAAAGACTGTTCCTTAAATGTTAATATTCCAACTCATCCTTCTGCACACAAGGGATTCAAAGTAAGTAGACAAAGTACGTTAAAATTCTTAGCAAAATGGCAAGTTGTAACTGCATAGACACATTTCTCTTGGAATTTTATGTCTAGGGAACGAAGTATCGGTATAAAGTTAGCACAACTGGGTTGAGATGCTTCTGTTGTGGGAGATGCTTGTCATCTTAATTAAGTAAAGAAAAATAAGTGTAGAAGTGTTTTCTCTTCTTTTTCTTTACTGGCGCATTGATCATGCCATGGGTAAGTCCTTTGATATGAAAACTTGTAGGAAAGGAATTTAAATGATTATGAACATATTTATTTTATGGGTCTAGAAGGAAGTTTACTAGCATGAACTCCTTATGGAAATAGTCCAATCAACTATAAAAAAAGATAAACAACTAGAAATCATAAATCAGATCCTTGATGCATCTCGTAGTCTGTATCATAGTATTAGTAACGACTGTAAAGTGTTTCTTGTTAGATAAAGGGATGTTTACACATTAGTAGAACAGGATGTTCACACGTTAAGTTCAGATTAAGGAGCTGAGTGGCACTACCAAGGAATGCATCGACCAAAACAATTTAATCAGGTCCCAAAACATTCATTGTGAATGCATTGAACTTTGAATCCATAATGGAGAAAGATGAATAGCTAAATAGATGCTAAATAGATGAGGGCAACAGAGAGAGAGGCTAGGGAATTGTAGTTCTATGGTTTGGGTAAACGAGGAGAATTCTAGTTTCCCATTGGCTACCATATATATGGAAGCAACGTTGTTGTTATTTTTGTCTGTGGGGTTTTGCTTCAATGCCCACTTTGCAGATCAATTTTTTTTAAGACGAAGTGAATGATAAGAGGAAGTTGACAGGGTCCTCCTCTGCTCTGCTCTGCTCCATGAATTAGATAATGTGCATTTTAAGGTTAAATGGGTTGTGCAGGATGTTGGCTGATCAGTTCTAATTGGCAGATGGATGAATGTTGAGATATGTTGAGGCCTTCTAGAAAGGGATTTTTAAATGGGTGAAAAATCAAGGTAATACATAGTGGTTTGGGAGTTTAGTCATGGGGATTTATTCACGGTTGTTGATTTTGATAAGATTTATTTAGGGTCTTAGAATCTTGTTTTCATCAATTGACCATTACTAGGTTTCAAAGACTAGTATTAGGTTTCAGAAGATAATCCAGCTCCAAGTATTGTGACAAAGAAGAACATCAAGTTATTATTTGAAATGAAGAAAAAGGTGGATAGAATTGAAGGAAACTACTCTGGATCATTGGTATCTCTAAAGGATATCTGCATGAAGCCAGTTGGTGAGGAGTGTGCTAGTCAAACTGTTTTACAATACTATAAAATGAAACCAGAATTGTTTGATGATTATGAAGGGTCTTCACATGCGTTGTTTTGATTTGAGCATTACACATCTTCATAGCCATGCTTGAGTTCATATCATGCTCCTATTGACCCAAGCACAATATTAGGGGGTTACAAGGGAAGCAGCTATTCACAGGCTACTGCATTTGTTATCACATATCCTATTAATAATGCTGTGGACAAGAAAGGACATGAAAATGGAAAAGCTTTAGCATGGAAGAATTATTTCATTCATTTAGTGAAAGAAGAGCTTATTCCAATGGCAAAGTTGCATAATCTTACTCTTGCATTTTCTGCAGAAAGTTCTGTGCAGGAAGAACTTAAGAGGGAGTGCACTGCTGATGTTGTAACCATATTGATCAGCTACATTGTCACGTTTGCCTACATATCAGTGACACTGGGTGATATTTCACCACACTTTTCACCTCTTTATGTTTCATCGAAGGTGTTACTTGGTTTGTCAGGAGTTCTTGTTGTTGTCCTTTCGGTACATGGATCTATTGGGCTATTCAGTGCACTTGGAGTGAATTCCACTTTAATTATTGTTGAAGTTATTCCATTTCTAGTGCTCGTGGTGGGAGTTGACAATATGTGCATCTTAGTGCATGCACTTAAATGCCAGCCAGTCAAATTGGCCTTGGAAGAACGAGTGGGAAACACACATGCTGAAGTGGGGCCATCTATAACACTTTCAACCCTTTCAGAGGTTGTGGCATTTGCAGTTGGAAGTTTCATCCCTATGCCTACATGTCGAGTGTTCTTGATGTTTGCAGCCCTTGTGGTGTTAGTGGACTTCTTACTGCAAGTGACTGCATTTGTTTCTCTTATGACATTTGATTTGATAAGAACAGAAGGAAACAGAGTCGAATGCTTTCCTTGCATTAGAGTTAGTCCATCAACAACTGAACTTGAACATGATAATTTGGGCAGGAGGCACCAAAAACCTGGCCTTTTGGTGCAATACATGAAGAATATCCATGCACCTGTACTAAGCATACTAGCAGTGAAAGTTGCAGTCCTATTGGTGTTCAATGGTTTTTCTTTTGCAAGCATTGCATTAACTACAAGGCTTCAACAAGGTTTAGAGCAACAAGTGGTACTTCCAAGAGACTCTTATCTCCAGGGCTATTTCAATAACATATCTGAGTACCTTCGAGTTGGACCTCCCCTTTACTTTGTTTTAAAAAACTACAATTAAAGTAAGAAAAGGGAGGCTACACCCTATAATGTTTGAGTAAGCCATCTTAACTTCGAGGCTACACTAGTAAGTAATGAGGTCTCTATTCCTTGACCAGAATATTTCTGACCTGACTTTGGTTTTGTTTTCAATTTTAGAACAGAATCTAGAACAACAAGATTTTCACATTCATTAATCACTATAAGATTTTTCTATGATTTTAAGGACCATTCATCCTCATAAAAATTCATATCCTTTCTCACCAATGTCCCCATTTGCATTTGAACTTAGATTATGTAGGCCTTGGACGTCATAATCTATCCAACAAAGATCCCCTTTATATTCAAGGGTTCAATATTAATCATTTTCTCATCATGAATATGAATATAAATTTGACAAGAAAAAAGAAACAGATATGTAATACTTGTGGCTTCTCACCAACAAAATATTTCTTTGATGTTTTGTCCTTTAAGATCCTATGAGGAAATTGGTTCAAGATATAGAAAATTATGTTTCATTTTCTATTTTCTGTGCACTTGTCCTATCAACAATGTCAGGAAATTTTCCATCATTTCAACTCCTTTGCATTACATCCATGGATAACAGTTTAAAACTGAGAAAAATAAGTTTTCAATTTTCTACTTGTTGATAACAAATTACGTACCTTTATTTTGTGTTATCTTTCGTATCACACTGAGGGTATTCAAGCAGAAAGCAATGCTTTGGAGCAAGTTATATGATAGGTTCTCCTTTAGATATTTCTTTCAGTGCACTTTGATTTGAACCTGCAGCTACTTCAGGGCAACCTTTGGCAACAAGAAGAGAAAGATGAACAGCTAAATAGATGAGGGCAACAGAGAGAGAGGCTAGGGAATTGTAGTTCTATGATTTGGTTAAACGAGGAGAGTTATAGTTTCCCATTGGCTACCATATATAAGGAAGCAACATTGTTGCTATTTTTGTCTATGGGGTTTTGCTTCAATGCTCACTTTGCAGACAATGAGTCTCGACATTACAACATGAAAAGCCAATTGTAAATTAGAAAATAAAATTTCCAATTGTAAATTAGAAAGTAAAATTTCCAATTGTAAATTAGAAAGTAAAATTTCTACGAGCTAGGTGCCTCACAACCTGCCCTTTCTAAATATAACTAATTTCTATGTTTTTAATGTTGATCAACAGATTATTGACTTTCTCGTGAGCATGGACATTTTCAATGAGATGATGCCACATGGCTCTTTGTGATTGGTTGAAAAAATTATAAGGGTCAACGAGCGTTGACGGGGTTTGAACCCTCAACCTCTCGCACTACAGTCCATGAACTTACCACCATGCCATGAATTTGTTTCTTAATACTCTATGGTCATGGGTTTTATTTAAATTCAATTGGTTTCTGCATTTAAGAGAGGGGTCGTGGCACAAGTCCCTAGCCTCGGTCACATTCAACACCACAAAACCGTGGTGGAGCTGCGAAGGCAGTAGATGAGCTAATTGTGTCTTTCCCCATAAATTCGTTGGCTCGATATAACCCATTTTAAAGTCAAATCAAAATAAATTTTAAATATTACATTTCCATAGTTTATGGATTATTATGGTAAAAATAAATTAACCGTTTACTTTTCACTAGGGGGTGTTACATTTCCCCCATCTTAAGTGAAACACTATCCTCGTTGTTTCCTAGCCTTCAATACATGTTGGAATATGCTTACACATAAAATATTTATTCCCATCTTCACTGGTAGTCTTTGCTGGCTGAAGTACCTTCACTGCACTTAACACCGTAACCATTTGTTTCTATAACACCATTTCCTCTAAATGAAAACACAAAAAGCTTCGATTCTGGTCGTCTCCTCTAGTTTGACCTACATTCACCATCATTGTGGTCATGATTTTCTCATCTATACTTATTTAAGATCATATATGCATATACCATTTCAATCTTCATTCCTACACTATGAATTGTTATTTATATACCCATCAAATATTGTTAGCATACATCACAACCTAACAAGGGTCAATAACCTACACTCAATATAATTTAGTAGCATCATTATAACCACATCGTTGTAAATTATTTTATTCACCCAATTATTCCACCAATTGACATACCACACCAAGTGGTTTTATTTTAGATTTTAGTTCACAAAAGGTATCAGCTCTGTTTGCACTACTTTCAAATCGATAATAATGATATGTTCATAATTGAATTATTCTTGTTACTCGTGCGAAGTTGTACTAATTAGCACTAGTATGTATTTATTGTCATTCAAATTCCTATACATACTAATTTTACACAACTAACATTTAGGATGGCTTCTTTCCTTGCCATTAGTATAATGATGTCTACTTGTCCAAGTAGCTCAATTATGTTCATCTCTTTTCCAGTAAGTAAATTATTTAGAATATAATACAACACTAAGTCCAATAAGGTTCCATTCTTTAATTTTATTCTTCTTTAGGCTTAAAAGAACATAATAATGCTAATAGAATCACATGGTGACTTAAGATAACTACGTGAAATAATATATTATTATTAAAATCACCAAGTCTTACAACAATACTTTTCAATACATTACCTTGGTGTAGTTATCTTGACATAGTATTTGTAATCAATAGTTCTAGTCAATCATTTAACCCAACTCCATTTGTATCCACAGGGTTGTGATTGAGGTATTTATCTAGAAATAACATTTACTAGTGACATGTTTCTCTTTCCATGTCAACAGGTATGAATACTACTTTTGCTAATGTGTGATTAACATTCTCCTTTCTCAATTTTAAATTTGGTTAAACTAGGTGCCATATCTTACTCAACTATTTATTCATTTCTAACCATTATTTTACTTGAACCCACCATCCATAGGCATGTTAAGACACTAAAATGTTATATACCCGTTCGTTGTCAAATGTTCCTCATACCCTTATACATGTACATATATGTACATTTCTCTTTTCATCTTATGTTCATAGCCATAATTTTAAGAAAATGCATCAAACCAACGAGGACATAGTTTAAAGTTCTCATCACAATTACAATTGTATCATTTTATCTTGTTATATAATGTCCTATAGTTTTATTATATCACCCCTAAAATATAACGTGCTTTTACTCTTGTTTACTTTATTATATCAACTTATCTCAAGGTGTTATTCATTCACAACTTTAATCCACATTAGGACAACAAGCTTCTCAAAGTATTTATTATATACATTCATTATCATGTGTTGCGTATTTCCCGTGGTTTTCCTTTTAATTATTATTTCATGTACATTTCCTGTAGTTTTACTAGATTTCCCATGAAATATAGCCTGCATATTTTCTGTTGATCTTGTTCTGTCGATTTCAAATCAAATCTTTGTTACCTAGAGTTACAACTAAGACCCTTTAGCTAACCAAAATTCTCTTGTCACTTGATTTTAACCAACCTAACATTTTCCATTTGCAATATGATTATAAACATAAACCAATTAGAAAATCATTACATGATTTGTTATGATTTTTAATTTTAACACCAATCTTGAATCATTTTGTGTCCATCAGGTACAGATGATTCAATGTTGACTAGATTCTTTCCTACATTTTAGAGATTTTACATTTTTTTTTAATAGTAAATTGCCATATTATAGAAGTTCCCATTATTTTTTCTTGCTTTTACTTACTAAGATTAGTGTGAAGTTGGTTCCATTTTGGGTATCAATAACACCATTATGATGTGTTCCCATGTTTATTTGATGGATACTATTTCTTTTATTCCTAACATGAGGTTGGCCCTATGTAGGGTTATTCTATACTTTTCCCAACTTATTAATTTTCTTCCCCAAGATGATATGGATACGATGATGAACATATATAAAACCAACAAGAATAATCCTTCAACAAAACCTTGTGTATTTCATGCTAATTGGTGCCTTGATCTTTAGTTAAATGAGCCTTTCAACATAAAATTTACAACTTTTCCTTTTCAAGTTGTTAGTCTTTTGGAATGGCCGACTATGGATCTGGTCACCCTAGTCTCAAGTCAGAGACACCTACTTCATCTATCATTGAGTTCATTGAGGCAGCGTCCTCGAGGATACCAGTACCCTAATTCCTTTTCTCAATTATACAAGGTTTTTCGTTCTTTTGATCTCTTTCTTATATGTATATATACACCTTATCTAGTGTATACCTTCCTATATAGGTATCTATGTATTGATGAACAATTCACACTGAGTATCGCATTTCGCTACGTTCTTCATCATAATAAGAGCCGAGATATCCGTTGCCGAGAGTCGTTTCCACGTACTACCGAAATATCAGCCACAAAATTGAATAGGGGCGCCCCCCACAAATAGACTACTAATAACAAACCCACCCTGCTGTTGCACCCCTTCGTGTACGAAACACCCAACAACCTTTCCATCGAGAAAGTCAACGGGGGTCAAGAATCAAACTCCAAAGAGGAGTTGTCACGGGCGGAAACTCAATGCCGGAGAACGCCGTTGGCCACAAGTACATCGATGGTGCAAGTCCACTAAAAGGGAGGGACGCCCGCAAAGCGCACACCATGAAACAAAGAAATAGATTACCAAGTCCCACAAAAAACCCACAATCCAAAGGGAGGAACAAAGACACAACCCGCTACTTCTTTCTCCCTTAGAAGGGGAGTGGGTCACGAGAGGACGAGGAATTCCCTCGACGGCAAAGGCATGAGATAAGATTGCCACCCTCTTGCCCACTAGCTGGGAAAATTGCGATCTCGATGGAGCTCAAACTGAGGGAGGGGTTTTTCATTACTTAGACACCCAACCCTTCCACGAGGGCATTGTTGAGGCACGGTCGGGAGGGACTAGAGTGGCCAGCCCAACGGGTTGAGCTGCTCTTCATCCATCCCACAATGACCCCACCCGGACAATTTCCCCTCACGGAAGGTTTGAGCTACCAAGCGCACGCGCGACCACTCCCTCGACCCAACTACGAGCGAAAAAGCTCACCCAAGCAACACATCAACCGTCGCCGCCTTTTTGAGAGAACCAACTATGGAAGCCCGCACCCTTGGCCCATTCCTTCCAACGAACAAAAGACCAAGCACTGCAGCTACGAATGAGTCTAAATTTTTTATCCATCGTATTTCCCGAGCACCTCAGCCGCAACAACCATGCACGACCGAACAGTTCGTCGAAAGGGCTGCCAAGAAACAAGCTTCCGAACCCCCCGCAGAAACACATTGGGGGAAAGAAAAACAAAGGATGGGTGGGACAAGCACAAGCATGGCTTGCAAGCAGACACGAAAAAAACAAGCGTTACCTCAAGACAAGC
>APFE030858287.1:39116-77470 GCA_000404065.3 Pinus taeda
CTTCTCTTGGCTCTAGTGGGAGAAGTGTAAGTGTTAAGGTCCAGAAACAGGAAAAGGGCGGGCGTGTCTTACCAGTGCTATCCCGCTGTGGAAATCCGAGAATTGGAAGAGGATTCCATGAAATTCGATCTAAAGGGTACTGATATGAGGATTGGAATAGTAGTCCCATATTATGGTAGAAGCAGAAAACATTATGTTGACAGCCCATAGAGCGCAGGTAATGTAGGTAACTCAGGACTGTATATATGGAATATGGTAGACAGAGGGCACAAGTAGTGTCAGGCAGCAGTGTTCAGGTGAGAGCGTGGAGCAGGCTACCAAAATTTATGAACAGGCAACATTTTTGAATGGAGGACAGAAGAGTAAAGGAGTAGAATAGGGAGTTACAAAGGGCATAAAAGCTAAAAAAAAAAGGAGTTGGCTCTGATACCATGTCAGACCAGGTAGTAACTCCTCAAAGCAAACACTGATTCGTGTGTTTATTCCATAAGGTAGGTCTTCATTATATACATGAGGGAGATACTGTTTAGTTCGTCCCCCGATGATTGTTCATATTTCCCATTTATCTATTTACATAAATTCACCCAATCACAAGGATTAGGTGTCAACAAAGACTGCAGAAAAAGGCTGGGAAATATATATATATAAAATTAAAATATTAAATTCATAAATTAAATTATGTTTTAGTTACATAAATTTGTTTAATCAAGATAATTATTAAATTTTAAAAAAAAATAATATTAAACAAAATTGAAATATTTTATATTAATATTATATAAAATTTATTAAATAATAAATTGTATTTAGTTTACGCAAACTTAACTTTACCAATCTATCAAAACTATGGATATATTATATAAATTTACTAATATATTTTTGAAAATTATTTATATGATACGATTGCATTCATCATTTAGTGTACTTTATTAAATCTTTAATTCCATCTAAAGGGACCTATATTATATTATATTTAAAATATTATTATAAATAATAAACATGATTTTAGATACTTAAATAATAAGAACATTATATAACAAAAATATTTATATTTATATAAACTTTGAAATATTACAATTTTTAAAATAAATATATTATTAGTTACTCAAACTTAGTTCTTAACATATATAAAAAAAACTATGAATTAGTAGTAAATAATTATAAATTTATGTTGAAATATGTACAAATATATATAATATTGAGTTTTTTATTATTAGAAGTAGAGGATATTTATGTTTGTTGAGAGATTTTTTTGGTAAAAGTTAAATAAGAAAATTTTAAATCAATGTGTTTCTAATCATATGGTGTAATTAAACACATATTGTGTGATTCATTATTAGCACAAGATAAAGAACCTAATTATGGCATTAGATTAAATAGATAAAGAATTATTTGGTGTGATTCATCATCAAGACAAGATGAAGAATTTGGTCATGGCATTTTATTAAATAAATAAAGAGAGATGGTTTCTAGCTATGAGAATATACCAACTAGTTTTGACTAAAGAATTATCATTAATCAATAAACATTTTTTTTAATTCAAATGAAGTAATAGATGGAAATTATTGTAAATAAATAATTAAATTCATTTCATTATTATTATTATTTTAATCAAAAAGTCAGTGATAATAAGGTCAAACTTAATTACTATAAACAATAAAAGTGAAAAATAGCAATAAGAAAATGAAAAAATAAAATAATAATAATAAATAAATAAACAAACAAAATAAAAATAATAAGGTCAAATTTAACTATTCTAAACAATAAAACTAAAAATAGTAATAAGAAAAATGAATAAATAAAGTATAAATCAAAATAACAAAAATTAACTCAATTTTAGTATTCAAATCCAAAAAATAAATAATATGGTAAAAAATAAAAATAAAAATAAATAAATAAAAGGTAAATAAATAAGAAATAAAGGAATAGGAACAATTCGATTAAAATAAATAAATAAATATAAAAACTTAGAAATACAAGGTATGGATCCAACACCTGCTAATACTCGAACCATCGTCTCTATTCAGATTGATATGCCTCCTTTCAATTTCCAAGGCCTCCCTAAATTTACGTTGGTGAAAATGATCAATCCTTGCAATGACCTTTGCCTCTTCAATGCAGATGTGATGTTCTGTCTTTTCTGCATGCTCTAACAAAGCGGAGGAGTGGGACCTTCCATTTTTTATGTCAGTTGTGTGCTCAAGAATCCTCTAATTATTTATAATGTGTTTTAAAAAGTATATTTTCAGTAAGCTTTATAAGGTAAGTGTAATTTTTAATAGGAAGTATACATAGGAAAGAAACAATTTTGTCAAAATATATGGCCAATCAAAGTATAGCTTATCAGGTCTCACCACATCATCCGACATGCCACGTGGTCACCACGTAGCTACCCAAGACATATCCACCTCATCACCTAGTTTCCAAACCATTCATATTGTGTCATGTTTTATGCCCTTTAAAAAAAAATGACCCTAGAAGTTTGGGACTCAAATTGCATATAAAAATATACCAAGAATATAGATAACCATTGATACTATGGAAGAGGTAGGTGGCCATTGATATCCACTTAGATAAAGGAGGAACAAGGAGAGAGATAGAGCCTTGCAGGTGTTTTTGTGAGGGAGGGACTAGCATAAGTATAAAGGTGTATAGAAAGAGAGAAAGGGAGATGGAGGAATTTGGACAGAGGGAGGGAACAAGGTGGGGAAGAGAGATAGATAAATAGAGAGAGAAGGGGGGGACATAGCTGTCTATATGTGTGTGTGTGTGATTAAGAGAGAGATGTGGGTAGAGAGGGAGAGAGACAAAGAAAGAGGAGAGGGGGGAGAGGTAGTAAGGGAGATAGGGGGATTTGAGTGAGACAAAGATGGGGTGGTGTGGGAGAGTGAGATAGGAAGGCATGGTGAGAGAGAGGTAGAGAGTGATCGGGTAGAGAGAGAGATAGAAGAATAGAGAGTTGTGAAGAGGGAAAGGGGGGAAAGTGGGGAAGGGAGGGAGAGCGATAGTGGGGAAAAGGGAATATTGAGAGAGAGAAAGAGATAGGAGAAGAAAATAAGTGAGCATGTAATAGAGAGTGAGGGGAAGACAATGAGTATGCATGAAATAGAGAGAGAGGGAGGTATAGTGGTGGAGGATCAATGAGGCTCTCTATATCTCTCTCTCTCTCTATGTGTGTGTGTGTGTGTGTGTGCATCTTCCTTTATCTCTCTTTCTCTCCCACTCTCCCTCCTCTCTCTGTCTCTCTACCCTCCATCTCTATCTCCCCCCCTCCATCTCATTCTATATCACTCTCCCTCACTCCCTCCACCTCTCACCTTCTCTACCAACCATCACTCTCTCTATCTCTCACTCTTCCTCTCTCTCCCCTATCCTCTATTTCTCTCTTTCCTTTAGTGTCTCCATTACAAAGACCTCTATCAACTTTGTCTCTCTCTCCTTCTCTCCTTCCTTCTCTCTTCCCCTCCTCTCTCTCCTCCCTCCCTACATCCTTCTATCTCTCTTTATCTCTCAAACCCTTCCTCCCTCCCTCTTTCCTTCTATCTCTCTTTATCTCTCAACCCTTCCCTCCCTCCCTCTCTCTCTCTCTTCTTCCTTACCTCTCCCTAATCCATCTATATTTTTTTATCATACACACTCTCTCTCCTTATCTCTATCTCTCCCTTAGTCCCTCATTATCTATATCACTCTCTCCCCCATCAATATTTATCTTTATCCTTATCTTCTCCCCTCTCTCTCCTACCTATGGCTCTAACTCCATAGCCCTCACTCCTTCCTCTCTCTCTTTCATTGCCCCCCGCCCTCCCTCTCCCCCTCTCTCCTCTTCCATCGATCTCTCCCTCTCTCCTTACACTATATTTGTCTCTATATCCCTACCTCTCTCCTTCTCTCCCTTCCACCCTAACTACTAACCCTCTCTCTCTTCTTTCTCACTTTCTCCATATCTCCCTCACTCCTCTCTCCCTCTCTCTTCTCTCTCAACTAAATTCTCTCCTTCTCTCTCTCCTCCCTCCCCCACTCCACTCTACCTTATCTTTTCAATTCCTCTTAATTGTTCCTCCATCTCTCTCTCTTTATACATATATTCTTCCCTCTTTATATATCTCTTCCTCAGCCCCTATCTCTCCCTCTATCTCTCTCCTCCTATTTCCTCTCTCCTTCACTCTCTCTCTCTCTCCCTTGATCACCTACCTTAGTCATTGTCTATATCTCCCTCCCTCTTACATTATTCTCTCTCTCTCTCTCTCTCTCTCTCTCTCTCTCTCTCCCCCTTCCTTCCTCCCTCCCCCTTCCTTTATTTCTCTATCCCTTCCCTCTTTATATATCTCTTCTTCACCTCCCTATATCTCCCTCTATTTCTCTCCTCCAATTTCCTCTCTCCTTCACTCTCTCTCTCCCTCGATCACCTACCTTAGTCATTGTCTATATCTCCCCCCCTCTCCCATTATCTCTCTCTCTCTCTCTCTCTCTCTTCCCTCCTTCCTCCCTCCCCCTTCCTTTATTTCTCTATCCCTCCCTCTCTCTCTCTCTTCCTTCCTCCTTCCCCTACCTTTATTTCTCTATCCCTCCCTTCTTCACAACAACCCCCTCCAACAACTCAATTCTCTCCTTCTCTCTCTCCTCCCTCCCCCTCTCCTCTCTACCTTATCTTTTCAATTTCTCTTGATCGCTCCTCCATCGCTCTCTCTTTATATATATCTTCTTCCCTTTTTATATATCTCTACTTCACCCCCTATCTCTCCCTCTGTCTCTCTCCACCAATTTCCTCTCCTCTCTCTCTCTCCTCCATCCCCCTCTCCTCTCTACCTTATCTTTTCAATTTCTCTTGATCACTCCTCCATCACTCTCTCTTTATATATATCCTCTTCACCCTATCTATCTCCTCCAATTTCCTTTCCCCTCTCTCCCTCTCTCTCCCTTCCTTTATTTCTCTATACCTCCCTTCTCTATCTCTCTCCCCTTTATTTCTCTGTCCCTCCTTTCTCTCTCTCCTTTATTTCTCTATCCCTCCCTTCTATATCTCTCTCTCTCTCTTCCTTCCTCCCTCCCCCTTCCTTCTTCTCTCTCTCTCTTCCTTCCTCCCTTTCTCTCTCTCCCCTCTCCCCCTCTCTCTCTTCCTTCCTCCATTTCTCTCTCCCCTGTATTCTCTCCCTCTCTCTCTCTCTATTCCTTCCTCTCTCTCTTCCTTCTTCCCTCTCTCTATCTTTCTCTCCCTCCCTCTCTCCCTCTCTATCTCTGTTCCTCCCTCCCTCCCTCTCTCTCTCTCTTTCTCTCTATTCCTTCCTCCCTCTCTCTCGATCTCTCTCTCTCTCTCTCTTTCTTCCCCTCTCTCCCTCCCCTGCCCCCCCCACTCTCTCTCTCTCTCTCCTCCCAAACCACCTCAACCATTTTTAGTGTGTTAAAGTTCCCAACAATAGGAATTCACATGCATTTGTGCTGCTAGGAACACATGCACATTTTTAGTGGTAGGAATTCTCACGTGTTTCTTATGCTCAGAATATGAGCACATTTTTAGCAATTGGAATGTGCACACATTTTTTCAAATTTCTTTTTGATGAGAATCTTACATGCATGATGAGTTGTTTGCTTCAAATATAGGTTTGTGATCACAAACCTCATGGTTCGGGCTACAAATACATGACAAAAATCAAATTTTAAGAAAACGCACACCCACACACATATTTTTGGCATTATTTCTTTTATATAAGAGACAAATACATTGTTCATGAAACTAAAAACACAAATAGATTTAATTGTGCAGATTCTAAGTATATATCTTTAAAAAAAAATTAACAATGTTTAATATTTGTAATATATTTTTCTCTTAACATATGTCAAAACATTAAAATACGCCCTTCGTCTATTTCCACTATATATTTATTTGGTCCTTTATACCATTTGAGAAAAAAATTATATGGTGCACTATAAGAAATTAAGAAGTACAATATAAAAAAAGGAGTGTTTAATTATGTTAAGACCTTTTAGATGCATTAATAGAAGACATTGTAATTTCAAGGATATAATGACTTACATAGTTTACAAGAAAAATATAAAATTAAGATTATAAATTTTGGAAAACTAGTTGGGCATACAAATAATATTTACAAGTCCAAAAGGTTTTTTAGCAATGTTTTATCACCTAGATACTCAAAGGTTGCACTAACATAAAATATGTAGTATATTTTGCTTGAAAAATAACATATTGATGTTGGAAAAAATAAAAATTCACATAGTAGGTCGTAATCTCTATAAACACAAATTATATGTTGAAAAATTTGTTGTATGGTTCTGTATGGATCTGTATGGGTATCTCTTCACTCTTGATTGATTCACTCAATATGGATCTGTATGGTTGGTTCTTAAGCATAACAACCAAAAAAGCATAGCAGCAATACATCGTTGTGGTTGGTTATGTGTAGAAAGCATAGTAGCAATTTTCACTTGAGAGATGCTGGTTTGGCTAAACTCGAACAAATGCTTTAGATAAGCCCAAAAATCAGTCTTTTCAAACTTACTTGAACCCCGCCCTCCCTACTAACCCACTAATGGATATTTGCTGGTCCGAAGTTGTATGCCTGCCACTACCTGCTGATAGATTCACCACTCCAGTGCCATTATCGAAGAAGATGCGGGTTCGATCCCCACTACCTTCCCTTCACATGGAATATGAAAACGAATAGTTCATGTATTGATCATTTCTTTTCTTCACTTATAATTCAATTATAAAATGATAAGTGAGAGAGAAATCCTTTTCAGACCAAAATACTTCGTATGTTTTGGTCTAGCGGAGACAGGATTTGAACCAGTGACCTCAAGGTTATGATCTTTACGAGCTACCAAATTACTCTACTCCGCATCATTGATTTTATATCATAATCGGAATGGGTACACAAAACAATAATGGGATATAATATAAAGGTATGTTTAAAAGTGAAAAATTTTATAATTAAAAACGCAATATCGAGATGTACACAAAAGAGTCACATCGATTATTCTCGTTTCATAACTAAAACTTTTTATTATCACGATTGTGTAACAATGTCAGTTCATGCTCTTATTCACTCTCATACTAATTTGAAGACTTAGTACCACTTTTTACAAGCTCATGTCATTCACTCCCATACTAATTTCAAGACTTAGTACCACTTTTTACAAGCCCATTGAATTCAGTCTTCACGAGATTGATCCACCCACAATAACAACCATTTTTGAAGCCATTTTTGAAACCAAGAGGGAGTCCAAGAAAAACCCAAGAAAAATCAAGCTTCCTATGTATCTTTATCCATATCTAATTAAAACATATTTATAAATTTATAAATTAACACATTTATATAACAAATATAATTAAAACATCTCAACACTTCCATGCTTATAAATTTTTAAATTAATGCACTCTCTTGTACATGTCAAAGCTTAGCTGAGAACTCTTCTCATTTAGTATCCTCATGCACTCTCTCCTCTACATGTTAAAATTAACTGAGAAGTCTTCTCAAACAAGACTATGAGTTGGTTGCTTTAGGGGTTTGGAGAGTATGACATAGAATTATTTATTTATGGGCAATTTATATTTTTATTATTTTAAATAATTTTTTAAGATTTTGTTTTTCCCCTCATATTTTCTTTAAAACATGTGAGCTAGTCAAAATATCTTGGTAAAATACAGTCACCGTTATTAGCAACAAGTAATTGCTCAAAAATCTAAAGCACATACAATCTAAAGAAATATAGGGACATAATTTAAACTATTTGACATAATTTATATTAATGATGATTTAATTTAGGAGAATAATAACATCATACCCATGATGTTATTTTGTGTAGGGATTTTATAATTGAGCATCCTTGCATATGTTGTAGTTGTAATTCAACTAAGCAGAAGTCTTAAGGAAGAAGATGGGGTTGAGGTAGCGAAAATGTTTTCACGTTATTTTAATTTCAATAATTATATTACTGATATGTGTACAGATAGATATTCAACGAGATCAGATTTCAAGTATTGGAAGCAAGATTTGTACAACAATGTCTCTTTTGACCTAGAATTTGAGGAGTAGTATCCAGAAAGCTAAAATAGGAATTTGTTTTCCATATTATGGCTGGTAAGCAGTGCGAATGTAATACATTTTCCGCATTTTGAAAGGAAAGTTCCTTTTTCACCTCTAATTTCTCTGTTTCTTTTTTAGCATTTAGCATTTTGGATGGAAAGCTCATTTTCACCTCGGATTTCTTTGTTTTCATTCTTGAGCATGTGAACTGCAAGCATTTTGCATTTTGGAAGAAAATTTTATTTGCATCTTTGATTTCTCTGTTTTCACTCTTTAGCATGCCAAGTGAAACTCTTAGTGGGAAAACCTCTTCTTCCTTTTTTTATAGTAAAAGTTGCATTGATATTTCAAAGGGGAGTTCAGCGAATAATAACAAACACAAGGGAGGGACAAGCATGAATGATATCTCTTGCAATTGGGTGCAGAACAATCTCTAGCTGTGAATGTTGAATTCATCTCTTAGATGTGCTTTTACAACCTTCTGAAAATTTTAGTGTTCTTCATGATATGTTTATAAAAACTAAACATGTTACTTAGAGTTCAAGTTTTCCTAGCAATATTCAGAATGTGAACTATTACCATTTTTTAGTTTTTATTGTTTTATAAACTTAGATATGTTATAAACCAAACTGGTCAATCAATGAAACAATCTCTATTAGCATCAGTAGGAGCATGAGATAGCATCACTAGAAGCATGAGATAATATGGGATGGAGGAGAGTTGCATCAATTTTAATAATAATCAAAAAAATTAGTTACTTTATCAACCAAATTTTATTCATATGTATTCATATTTAAACAATAACCAGAACCTAGTCAATGAAAGTATTTAAACATATTATTTTTATACAACTTAAATAATAATTATATATTATGTTCATTAGCTAATTATTATAATAATAAAAAATTAGTAAAAGTTGAATAAAAAAATTTAGAAAAATGATATTTGAATGATAAAAACTCAAATTCTATGATAAAAAATAGAAGATGAAAAAAAGAGAGAATGAATAGAGTATACTATTTTACATAAAATAAAATAATTTATAACACCACCAACCAATAGTTTTATTTTAAATTAAAATATATAAACATTAAAACAAACATAAATATATTTTTTATAGATTTCAATTGGGGTGTGGGTAATAGCTAGTTTTAATTATAGTTGTGAGCTAATGCATGACTTTTCATCTTCAAAGGTTGATATTTGTATCTTTGAAAATCTAAAACATATGGCATACACGCCTACAAATTCCTCTCTCATACTCTGTTACTTGAAGATTTCCTTTCACTAAGTATTCAATTCATCAATCATCCCTTGGGTGGTATCATTCATCATCATTGCTTCTAAACTCAACTCCAGCATTATGGTTTTCTGATCTGCATCACTTTGAGTCTCCATGAACATAGTATATAATATTCCTTCACATCAACTCAATATGATGGTTCACACATGCTAATTGTCTCATCCCAGAAAATATTACCCTATCTTTTCCTTTTACCTCTATGTTAGCCTCATCAGTGTTCATCACCTTGGAATTCCGTCATTTATTTGGCAACTCACATGATCTCCTCTGCAACAAAAATTTGATTCAGTAATCCACCTAGCCACTTTCTTTCACTTCAACAAAGATTACAATGCAGGGAATCAATACTTTGGTGGAAATCCCATCACATGGTCTTGACCTTCACCCAAGTTTCCACACCTCCACATGTTAAAGTATGACACCAATGGTGTGATTGCTCCAAAATATTGCGACTCTCACCCTTAATTTTGTTGAATATTTTTCATCCAAGTAATTAATTATCTCCTTGGACTTGAGTGCCTCTTTTTGTAATTATTTCTTGCATAAAGCAATGCTCATATATGATCCTCTTATCATAATATTTTGTTGTGGAATTCTAATAATATACTCCCATATAGAATGAACATCTTGAACAATTTTATCCCAAAACATTTGTGTATCCTCAATTAAAGAAATATTACCTTCAAACTTGGTTTTCAACTCTTTGATTTCATCTTGAGTTTCCTTATACTTACTTGGAAGCTGAATGTTATTTTCATATAATATGTTCTATTGCCTCTCCTTTACATTCAACTACTCCCTTACCACAAGCAAATCATCTTGGGTTTTCTTTAGTTCAACTTATGAAATTCTAAGCTATTACATGGCCTTTGTTAATTTCTCTGAGGGTTCATCTAATTCAGTTCAAACCATAATGGTGCAAACATGATTTTTAATTTACTGTTGTAAGCCTTGCACTTATTCCTGCAAAATAAATATGTCTTTATTTCTATCAACTAATTATCCTATTAGTAACTCCTTCTTTTCAACTTGAGCCAACTCAGTTGTTTGAGTATTCTCAGTTCTAGGAATTTTTAGTTCTTCCATAATGATTGCACCTCATATTCTATGATTTGAAGCAAGGTCTTGAATCTCTGTTGCCATCTTAATTCTCAGTTTGTAACCTCTTTCTTTAATCTTTTGATAATTCATTTGCAAAGTTTCAAATGAAAAAGGAATCACTTCTATCATGAATACTGCCAAATGAGTGGAGATACAAGAGGAAGTAGTATGCCATGGATTTCCCAACTGCATTTGAAACCCAAGCTCTTTTAAAGGTCCTTTTGTTAATTTTATTTGTATTTCTTCTTCATCCTCCATTGAGATTTTAGTCCTCCTTTGAGATTGCTTCTTCTTCTTCAAAGTATTCTCATTTACCATAGGGGTTTCAACATCCTTTAACCATTGCACCCAACAATATGGCCAAGTATTTTCATTTTCCATTTTTTCAATTTCTGGTCTACTTTCATGAATATAAGGTGCAAAACTAATTTCCAGCTTCTTATGAGAAATTATATGGTGAGTTTCATATTACAACTTTTCTCATTTCTCAAAGACAAACTCCTTTGTCATCACATCCACCTGTGTAAGGGATTTTCTATTGTTTATAATAAATGGACCTAAAGTCTTCTCTAGCTTAAAAACATACCTTTTTTTTGTAGGAGCAAAATGTACTTGGTCAACACAAAGACCATGGCTTACAAATTCACAAGAAAATATCCTCATAGGAAAACATATTAGCCTTGAAATGAAGGTTGGGCGAGCATTTTTGTGAAGCAGGCCAAAATTATCTTTCTTCACTAAAATGGATGACCAAGATGCATTTATTTGCCAATATGATTGAATAAAATTGGATATTATTTATTAAATGATTTTACACACTTTTAAATTTTTTTATCTGTACTTTAGCTTAAATATGTATGCTACAGATTTCATACAACATTCTAAGTTTTGATTTGACTTGCGTTTTGTGAAACTTGTGTATAAGAGGGAAACATAGTTATGTCTGGTATTTGTAAGACATGTTGCACGGTTATATCCTCAGGTTAGGAATTGTCCAATAATTTCCCATGTTGAATTTTGTTATGAAGAGTGTAATTGGTTTTCCCTAGGAGTGCATATTCCGACTGTGATCATTGGCACATATGATCAATCACTACTCAAACAAAATTGGATTTTAGTTTATAGCATTTCCTTAATGAAAATGAATATGGCACGTTGCGTAAAATGATTTTATATTTAGATTGGAATGATCATTATCTCATGGTTAATTATGCATATGTCCTAGTATGCATTTATTTGAGGCACATAAACCTTGACTTGAACCCTACAAAATCGATCCAATTTGGCATATTTTTTTAGCACAAGCTAAATTTCTATGTTCAAAATTATTGTTAATTGTGAGTAAAAATGTACTCTCCAAGTTGAATCATTCAATTTGGCCTTGAAATGAAGGTTGGGCATGCATTTTTGTGAAGTAGGCTAAATTTGCATTGCTTCACTAAAATTGACACCCAGACTTCATTTATTGAGAAATTTAATTGATTCAAATTGTAGATTATATATTTAAGTATTTTACACAATTTTGAGTTATCATATGAAATTCCAAGTTTTAGTTCAACTCTAATTATGTGAAATTTGTGTATATGTATTTCCTCAACTTGTCCTTGTGTAGAACACTTGTACTTCTAATTCAATGAAATAATTCAAACTCTTCACATTAATTGTCAATCTGGGTATGTTTTGTTATTTCAATAATACTATGAAAAATATATGCAAGTTAAAATGATGATTAGTTCTAATGAATCTCAAGCTCACTCATTGTAATCATACTGTCAACAAGTCAACACTCTTGTTGTTACACTCTCAAACTTGCTCACACTCTCAAGAAATAAACACACAATGCAAAATAAAACTGCTTTGTTACAGAGTTACTCTTATTCAGAAAAGAAAGTCACTCCTGAAAGTCATTCTCTTAAAAAATGTTGGAATAACCAAAATTAACTCACCATCAAACTATAATGGGAATTAAATAATTGTCACACTAACAAAGGGACCGGTGCAAGCCATATGTTGTCACACAATACAGAGGTTAGGATTCTGCAATCACTAAAGCATCAAAAAGTCTAATAATAGTGGTAACAACAATCACGTATTAATTATAACTGAGAGGAAATAAATAAAAAATATGCAATACTTTCCAAACCAATGATCTCTGCTTAGAGGGAGGGCCCTATCTTCCTAGCAAGCGCTAGTCCACTACAAACCACACAAGCTAGTGAATAGAAACCTATACCGCCATGAATGATTGAGATTTAATGATAGATACTGATTTACAATTTCAGTGCTTTCCCTCTCTATCATTCTCTATTTGTTTCTATATGTCTATCTCCATGCGTAGAAAGCACATCGCTTTATAATTTCATATTACAATGATAAGATCCTAACGAGAATCTCTCGATTCTCATGTGATATAATTTGGCAATGTATATTAAAAATTTATATGGTTAGGCATATTATGTGGCAAGTATTCCAAATTACATTAATTATCAATAGGAAACCCTAATTGTATCAACAAAATTTGACACAAAAAATTGAGCTCCAACAGGCGCCCAACACAAAAAAGTTTCTCATCCTTGAGCCACTCGATCTTCCTTCTATCCCCATGCATTTGGTAACATTGTTCCATATTTATGTTGTATTCAAGTCGTTGGTACACTACTTTTAGGGGCGGTTATGGAGCCTAGTTGCTCTAGAGATCTTAAAATATCCTAGGAGAAGAGTGCTACATCCCCCCTCCATAGAGACATGCTCAGAAGAAGAATCCTTCCAAGCGTTGTTGCTCCAGGGCCAATTTCCAAGTCTATCATTGACACTTGTCCCCTTCTTGTTCCTACACCTGCTCATTCCTCTAGAAAGTAGTGGCTAGATTTCGATCCTCTATCCTCCACCATGATTTACTAACTTCAAATGGAATTTTTGCACGTTTTACATCATTGTAATGATATATTGCACTTTGATATGATACAATATGATTAAGGTTTCGCTTCATATGTTGTAATATTAGAAATATAACAAACAGATATTAAATATTAGATGAAATAATTAAATTTCATTTTGAATATCTTTTTTGTAGAACACGCTTCTTTGACAGGATTGAGCCGATCTTGAGATCGTTCCAGATTATGTTGGGTATGGTTCAAACATTCGAGACAATGATGATGAGGTAGATGGAGAGGACATCGAGGTAAACGATGGAGATGATTATTATGATGGTGATGATCATGATAGACATGATGATGATGATGATGATGAGGAAATGAGTTGGTAGTATCTAGTGAAATTTATCATAGCTAGAGATATTTATTGTATAGACACCATCATGGGTCATCATTCATAAATCGTTGTGATGTCTCCTTTTAATGTTTATTTATCATATGTATCATTTTCACCTACATTACCATATTGAGTTGTATCATTTTGACATGTATCATTTTGGAATATATGATTTTTACATATATCATATGGGGCTACATTATGTGTAGCTGGTAATAGACCAACAATTTTTTTATTAATAATATAAAAAATATTGGTTATAGTTAAAAATATATATATTTTTTTCATGCCAATGTTGTGGTATGGTTTGTAACTATGCTAAGGAAATCTCTATGATGTGAGTCTGGGCCTACATTATGTGTAGCTAGTCAAGACCAACTATGGTGTTTATGAACAATATAAAAATATCGGTTATAGTTAAAAAAAAATATTTTTGGTTTGTATGGATGTCCATTTCTCTAAAAAATATTTATAAATTGTATGCTATAAAATATTTCAAGTGCAATATGACTTGGTTTATATACATAGAACTTATATCATAGGCATGATATACTTAACTAATTTAATTGAAATAAAAAGCATTAAATAATAATTGGTAGCTATAAAGGAAGCATCATGAGTTCTTAAAATGAAAGTATAATGTGGTGCTAAAATGAAAGTAAAATTAGATCTTAAATTGGAAGCCATACTTGGAGCTATTATTGGCTATAAATAGAAAGTTACATTGCTTTCTTAACAAGAATAACATTTAGAGGCTAATTAAGAAGAAAATCCCAACACTAAAAGGAAGCAAACCCTGAACCTAAAAAAGAAATAAACCCATATATCTACTTATTTCATCGAAGTTGACGTGGCTCAAAGATATTTTAGAATTCAATGTTGAGACTTTGGAATAGATTGTTTCAAATGTCATCCACGTAATAGACTCTATTGGAGAGCGCTAGGAATGGGAGTATGTGATCGGGGTTGCGATATCTAATTCAACATTGTTCATGGGGAATTCATAGAGACCAATTGGATCTTGCACTTATTAAATGACTATGTTGAATCTATAAGTGTAGGAGATCTCTTGAAGGAATAGGAATGTTTGACTCGGCATCGCTTCCGCGTAACGCTATGAGACCATTTGACTCTTTTCGCATGTTAACTACCCTGATTTCATGGCAGAGGAGTGCGAGAGTGGATCATAAATGTGTTTCTAGGCTGCGCGATGTAAAACTGGAATGTGAATGAATATAAGGTGCAAAACTAATTTCCACTTTTTTATGAGAAATCATACGGTGAGGTTAATATTACCACTTTTCTTGTCTATCAAAGACAAACTCCTTAATCATCACTTCCAACTGTGTAAGGGATTTTTTATTGTTTACAATAAATGGACCTAAACTCCTCTCTAGCTTAAAAATATACCATTTTTTTTCTGTAGGAACAAAATGTACTTCGTCGACACTAAGAACATGCCTTTAAAATTCAAGAGAAAATATCCTCATAGGAAAAAATACTAGCCTTGAAATGAAGGTTGTGCCTCCATATTTGTGAAGCAAGCCAAAATTATTTTTCTTCACTAAAATGCACGACGAGGATTCATTTACTGGCCAATATGATTGATTAAAATTGTAGATTATGTGAAACCTGTGTATAAGTTGGAAACATAGTTATGTAGGGTATTTGTAAGACATGTTGCAAGGTTATATCCCAAGGTTAGGAATTGTCCAATCATCTCGCATTTTGATTTTTGTTCCCAGGAGTGTAATTGGTTTGGCCTAGCAGTCAATATTTAATATGACTGTGATCATTGTCACATATGATCAATTGCTACTTGAACAAAATTGGATTTCAATGTATAGCATTCCTTAATCAAAATGACTATGGCATGTTGCATAAAGTGATTTTATATTTATATTGGAATGATATTTATATCATGGTTAATGAAGTATATGTCCTAGTATGTATTTATTTGAGGCACACAAACCTTGACATTAACCTACGAAATTGATCCAATTTGGTATATTTTTTTAGCACAACAGAAATTTCTATGTCCAAAATTAACATTAATTATGAGTAGAAAAGCACTCTCGAAGTTGAATCATTCAATTTTGCCTTGAAATGAAGGTTGGGCATGCATTTTTGTGAAGTAGGCTAAAATTGCATTTTATGTAAAACTTGCGCATAAGTGGGAAACATAGTTATGTAGGATATTTGTAAGACATGTTGCAAGGTTATGCCTAAGGTTAGGAATTGTCCAATCATGTCCCATTTTTTTTTTTACCAACAGTGTACTTGGTTTGGCCCGGGAGTGCATATTTGTTCTGACTGTGATCATTGGCACATATGATCAATTACTACTCGAACAAAATTGGATTTCAGTGTATAGCATTTCCTTAATGAAAATGACTATGGCATGTTGCATAAAATGATTTTATATCTAGATTAGAATGATCATTATATCATGGTTAATTAAGTATAGTCCTAGTATGAATTATTTGAATCACACAAACTTTGACATTAACCCTACGAAATTGATCCAATTTGGCATTTTTTTTAGCACAACAAAAATTTCTATGTGCAAGACTAACATTAATTATGATTATAAAAGTACTCTCGAAGTTGAATCATTCAATTTTGCCTTGAAATGAAGGTTGGGCATGTATTTTTGTGATGTAGGCTAAAATTGCATTGCTTCACTAAAATTGACACCTAGACATCATTTATTGGGAAATATAATTGATTCAAATTGTCGAATATTTATTTAGTTATTTTATACACTTTTGAGTTATTATATGTTTACTTTGACCCTTAAATAGTTCTGCTTCAAATTTCATATGAAATTCCCAGTTTTACTTCAAATTTAATTATATGAAATTTGTGTATATGTTCTTCCTCAGCTTGTCCTTGTGTAGAACACTTGTCCTTATAATTCAAAGCAATAATTCAAAGTCTTCAAATTAATTGTCAATCTAGGTAGCTTTTGTTATTGCAAGAATATTATGCAAAATATATGCAAGGGAAAATGATGACTAGTTCTAATGAATCTTAAGCTCAATCATTGTAATAATACTCTCAACAAGTGAACACTCTTTTTGTTACACTCTCAAACCTTGCTCACACTCTCAAGAATTAAACACATAATGCGTAAAAAAATCACTTTGTTATAGAGTCACTCTTATTCTGAAAAGAACGTCACTCCTGGAAATCATTCTCTTAACAAATGTTGGAACACACATTCAAATGACATTAACACACCATCAAACTATAATGGGAATTAGATAAATGTCACACTAACAAAGGGACCAGTGCAAGACATATGTTGTCACTCAATACAGAGGTTCGAATTTTACAATCACGTATTAACTATAACTGAGACGGTCGTATCTTCCTAGCCAGGGCTAGTACACTACACAACACACAAGCTATTCAATAGAAATGTATGGTGCCATGAATGATTGAGAATTAACGATACATACAGATTTACAATTTCAGTGCTCTCCCTCTCTATCATTCTCTATTTGTTTCTATATGTCTATATTCACGTGTAGAAAGCACATCGCTTTATAATTTCATATTAAAATGATAAAATCATAACGAGAATCTCTTGGTTATCATCTGACCTAATTTGAGGATGCATATAAGAGATTTACAAGGTTAGGGAAATTGTGTAACACTTTTTACAAATTACATTAATAATCAATAGGAAACCCTAATCGTTTCAGCAAAATTTCACAAAGAAAAAAAATTGAGCTCCAACAGGTACCCAACACAAAAATGTTTCTCATCCTTGAGCCACATGGTCCTCCTTCTATCCCCATGCATTTGGTAGCCTTTTTCCATATTTACGTTGTCTTCAAGCCTTTGGTACACTATTTGTAGGGGTGGCTAGGGAGACTAGTCACTCAAGAGCTCTTAAAATAGCCTAGGAGGGTAGTGCTACATCCCCCCTATGCATAGCAGTATGCTAAGAAAAAGAATCCTTTCAAGCATTGTTGCTCTATGGACAATTTCTATGTCTATCATTGACACTTGTCCAATTCTTGTTGCTACACCTGCTCATTCCTCTGGAAAGTAGTGGCTGGATTTCGGTCCTCTATCCTCCTCCATGATTTACTAATTTTAATTAGTTTTTTTAGATGTTTTACATCATTGTAATGAGATATTAGTTGTCGCTGAAATGAAATTTTATTATGTTATATATTTTAACTTTGATATGATACAATATAATTATGGTTTCGCTTCATATGTTGTAATATTGGAAATATAATAAATATATATTAAATATTAGATGAAATAATTAACTTTTCTTTTTGAATGTTTTTTTTGTAGAACACTAGTCTTCCAGAAGATTTAGTTGATCTTGAGATCATTCCAGATTATGTTTGGTATGGTTCAACCATTCGAGATAATGATGATGAGGTAGATGGAGAGGACGGTGAGGTAGACGACAACAATGATGACTTTGAGGATGATTATGATGGTGATGATCATGATAGACATGATGATGATGATGATGATGATGAGCAATAAGTAGCTAGTATCTAGTGAAATTTATCATAGCTAGTGCTATTTATCATATAGGCTCCACCATTGATCATATAAATCATGTGATGTCTCCTTTAATATTTATTATCATATGTATAATTTTCACCTACGCTATCATATTGAGTTGTATCATTTTGACATGTATCATTTTGAATTATATCATTTTTAGATATATTATATCGGGTTGCATTATCTGTAGCTAGTGACAGACCGACAATTTCTTTTATTAAAATATAAAAATATTGGTTACAGTTTAAAAAATATATTTTTATTTCATGCCAATGTTGTGGTGTATGCTATGGAAATGTCTATGATGTGAATCTAACCCTACATTATGTGTAGCACTATTTTGTTTATTAACAATATAAAAATATTGGTTATAGTTAAGAAAAATGTTGTTGGTTTATATGGATGTCCATTGCTCTAAAAAAATATCTATAAATTGTATGCTATAAAATATTTCAAGTGCAATATGACTTACTTTATAGTCATAAAACGTGTTTAATAGGCATGATATACTTAACTAATTTAATTGAAATAATAAATAATAAATAATAAATGGTATCTATAAAGGAAGAATCATGAGTTCTTAAAATGAAAGTATAATGTGGTGCTAAAATGAAAGTAAAATTAGATGTTAAATTGGGACCCACACTTGGAGATATTATTGGCTCAAAATCTGAAGCTAAAATGGTTGCTTAACAAGAAGAAAAATTGGAGTATAATTAAGAAGAAAATCCCAACACTAAAAGGAAGCAAACCCTGATCCTAAAAGAGAAGCAAACCCATGCACTAAACATGAAGCAAACTTTCCAACTAAAAGGAAGGAAATAATAAGGATAACATGGAACCAATTCTAGAAGCAAGAAAGGAAGCAACAACGGATGTTAAACTAGAAGCACACTAGAAGCAATCTAGGAAGCAAAACTTGGGGTTACCTAAGAAGGAAAAAAAGAGGCAATTAAGTAGTAAACAAAGAAGTAATAATTGAAGCAATACTAGTAGCCAAACATGGCTTAACCTCAAAAGAAAATACTAAAGAAATTGAGGTAGGAAATAAATAAGTAATGTTGAAAGCAATAACAAAAGCCACACTTGGCATTCCCTGAGAAGCAAAATAAATAAGTCATTCAAGTAGAAAATCAAGAAGTAATGATTGAAGCAATACTAGTAGCCAAACTTTTCATTAGCTATGAAGAAAAACATAACCAATTAAGGTAACAAACAAAGATGTAATAATGGACACAATATTAAAATCCAAACTTGACCTTCCTAAAGAAACACACAAAGAAGCCCTTCAGGTAGAAAACCAAGAAGAAATATTAAAAGAAATAAAAGACACTACAATGGAAGCCATATTAGAAGCTAAAGAAGATGCCATAATGGAATCAAATCTAGAAGAAGAACTTGATGCAACAAAGCATGTTATAATCAAAGTATAACTCGGTGTTAATTAGGAAACTTGGTTCTAATTAGGAAGCCATAAAATAGTCGATTTTCCATGCCATACTAGAAACAAAACAAGAACCACAATTGGGAGAAAAACTACAAGTAGAAATGGACACAACAATGGATTCAAGAATAGAAAAAATTGTTTCCCGCACTATTTGAACTATTCACACCGCCCATGTGAAGATTCTAGTTCTATTCACATGGCATAGACAAATATTCAAGTTTATGTCGGGTTTCTCGACTCCAATTGAAGCCAATTCACATGCTAAAAAGCACTCAATTATGTCGCTATTTCTACCAGTAATGTTGTATGTAGTGTTTTTAGAGAACACCCGACTCCAATTGACGCCAATTCACATGCTAAATGGCACTCAATTATGTCGCTATTTCTGGCGGTAATGGCGTATGTAGTGTTTTTAGAGAATATATGATTGGCATTTTAAATATGGAATGTCACACATGTTTATATAGTTTATTACTAGAAACTATCTAAAGACTTGTCACAACCAAAAATATTTAAAATCAGATTAAAAATAGAAAATAAAAAAATGATAAAAGTAATCATCAATGCTATGTTTCTAATTTCATGTCCTTCCATTATTTTTAGTTTAAAAAAAAAACATATTTGATATTTTTAATTGTGAGTAGTCCATGTATCATTTATTATTGAAGAAACAATAACTTTTTTACCACTCGCTCCAAAATAGGTAGGTCTTTTGGCATAAATATATACAAAAATAAATTTCTAAATACCCAAAAGAATCAACATTGAAATGATGGTTTTTCTTTAATCTTGTGCGGTTTACTTTATTTTTATTTATTTTCATCTTTAAATAAAACAGTTGAACTCATCCTTTATAATCATGATTAGCATTCACTTAAACTATATGTGATATATCATACCAAAGTTAAGGAACTATATTTGAAAGGATAATGACATAAAAAGTTGGTAGTTCAATATCATGTTTCTCTTTAAACCTCATAACAACTTGTTTTTATTATACCAAATATCCGTACTCCAATACCATGTTTAAGTTTTAATCTCATAACAATTTGTTCTTATCTTACTAATGCTATTTTTTGTACATACATCAAAACAAAAAAACACTTTTAACTTTCTAAATTAAAAATATCCTAATTTTACTTTTCATTCAATTTTTATAAAACCATAATTTCCTTTCAAATTTAAAAATAATAATATAAACTGATCACTCAAAACTTTTATAATTTTAGTATAAATCACATAAAAAATATTTGATGACCTGTAATTCAGACTTTCCAATAATATTCATTCTGAAAACCAATGTTGCTTCTAATAAAGTTCATCGTAATTGTTTTTTCACATAAAAATAACTCACCTTACGGAAAATCGAGCTAAAATATATAACCTTCAACTTTGAAAATTTAATATACAAAATCTGGTATATATTTGATTTTATTAATACACGGAAATTACCAAAATATTTAATTTTTGAGCTATTCAGCTTAATAATTAAAATAGCATTATTATAATATAACTAAAATACCTCCCACATAACTTTTAGACATAGAAGTAGATATCAGTTTCCTAAAACAAACATGGATTGTCTTAGGAAAAAAAAAATTGTTTGCCTCTTTCAGTTATATTTAAAAGGAATGATATGTGCCTAGATTATTCCAACAAATAATCCATTATAATCCAAAGAAAACAAAATTATATTTTGTTGCGCCATAGGTAGCAGATGTATCGGAACATGAAAGAAAATACTACAAAGATCAAAATATATCCTAGGACGAACTAGAACATGTAAAAGATCACAATATATAGTATATACTAGTGCGAGAAGGCCCTGGGTTTTATAATAGAATTAAACCATTAAACCGGGCGTGTCTGCTGATTCGTTATTTCCAGCCATAATGGAACTCTGATGATTTCTTGTTATCTCTGCTTTGCCTTTCACGTCCATCTTGTATTTCTCTGTTCGTAGACTTGGTGGACATGGAACATTTTTGTCATGATGAGGCCCGCAAGATTTTCCCGCTAACCCAGCTTCGAACGACGAGCCAACAATACTGCTTTGAGGCGGTGGTGGCGGTTTTGGAAGATTGTTCTCGGGTTGACCGTCTGCAAGTGATTCCCATAGAGCTAAACTTTCTACTGCTACTGCCGCTTCAACGGAAGAACTTCTATCAGTAATCCCATGCATTGGCATGCACGTGGCGGAGACTTCCTTTAACAACAACGTCATCAGAAATAAGAGAAGAGCAGCATCTACAATAACAGACATACTGATTTTCATCTGCATGGGCAATGACATTATCAGTTTACTCGTGTTAAAAACGATGTGTCAGGAATGACAACTTTTAAGCCCTTAATCGGATATCGCCGAAAAGATCGGATGCTGAATAACGATAGATGGTTCCTAGCTATTGGTTGGACATAACAAAAATTACGGCAGAAATGCTGTGTAGGGCTGATTTGCAATTCCACATAAACTATTTCATGAATATACAATACTCACAAAGGGGCATAGTCTATAAATACACGACGGAGAAGGGGAGGGGAGGCGGATCCAAATTTCAAGATCTGAAGTGGTGAATAAATCTGAATATGGAATTGAATTCAAATTGATTGTAGTACATACTATGAAGGGAGTCTTTGTTCGTAGAGCTAGGAATGGGAGTATATGACCGGGGTTGCGATATCTGATTCAACTTTGTTCATGGGAACTCATAGGGACCCTTTGGATGTTCCACTTATTGAATGACTATGTTGAATCGATGAGCGTAGGGGATCTCCCGAAGGAGAAGGAATAGGAATGTTTGACTCAGCGTCCCTTCCGGGTAATCCGAGGAGACCATTCGACTCTTTTCGAGGGTGAACTAACCCGATTTTATCGCAAACGAGTGGGAAAGGGGTATCTTTAAATTGATTGCAGATTTCTTGAATATTTCGGAATCTGACGGACAAGTAATTGCTAAAAAATCAAAAGCACATATAATCTAAAAAAATATCCCAAGAAGAGGTGGATCACAACTAAGGCTGAATAATCTCTTCCATGACACTGCCATAATAGTCTTCCTCGAAAAGTTTTTTTTTACTTGCACGAAAATCTAAAACACATACAATCTAAAAAAATATCCTGAGAAGGGGTGGATCACAACTAAGGCTAAATAATCTCTTCCATGCTACCTGCCATAATAGTCTACCTCCAAAAGTCTTTTTTTATTCTAAAGTCTAATTGCCTCTTTATAATGAAAGCTCACACATTTTCCTCAATTAGACTTGCTCATGTATTTAAACTATTTGACATAATTTATATTAATGATGCTTTAATTTAGGAGAATAATAGCATCATACACATGATGTTATTTTGTGGAGGGATGTTATAATTGAGCGTCCCTATCTATACTTGTGGAGAAAGTGAGATGTTAATGTGGCTGGAATTTTGTATGAAATCTAGAGAAGTTTATTGAATTTGAAAGGTATGTGTAATTTCGCTGTGAGAGTCGTTGCCATAGTTGTAATTCAATTAGGAACTAGTCTTAAGGAAGAAGATGGTATTGACGTAGGGAAAATGTTTTCAGCTCATTTATTTTTCAATAATTATATTACAAATATGTACACGGATCGATATTATATTTTCAATAATTATATTACAGATATGTGTACAGATCGATATTCTTTTTTCAATAATTATATTACAGATATGTGTATTACAACAACGTCTCTTTTGACCTAGAATTTGAGGAGTAGTATCCAGAAAGTTGCAATAGGAATTTGTTTTCCATATTATGGCTAGTAGGTAGTGGGAGGCTCTATAGGAACTGAAATGTATAATTTAGGTACTATGAATGTAATACATTTTCCACATTTTGAAAAGAAAGTTCCTTTTTCACCTCTAATTTCTTTGTTTTTTTTAACATTTTTCTTTTTGTATGGAAAGATCATTTTCACCTCCGATTTCACTGTTTTCATTCTTAAGCATTCCAACTACAAGAATTTTGCATTTCGGAAGGAAAGTTTATTTTCATCTTTGATTTCTTTGTTTTCACACCTCAGCATGCCAACTGCAACTCTTACTGGGAAAACCTCTTCTTCTTTTGTTTATAATAAAAGTTGCATTGATATTTGAAAGGGGACTTCAGCGAATAGTAACAAACGCAAGGAAGGGAGAGGCATGAACGATATCTCTTGCAATTGGGTGCAGAACAATTTCTAGTTGTCAATGTTGAATTCATCTCCTAGATATGCTTTCACAACCTTCTCAAAGTTTTAGTGCTCTTCATGATATGTTTATAAAAATTAAACATGTAACTTAGGATTCAAGTTTTCCTAGCCATATTCAAAATGTGAACTATTTCCATCTTTTATTTTTTATTGTTTTATAAACTTATAGATGTTATAAACCAAATTGGTGAATCATTGAAATAATCTCTATTAGCATCACTAGAAGCATGATGTAATCTGGGATGGAGGAGAGTTAACAAAATGATTTTTTAGTTACTTTATCATCCAAATTCTATTAATATGTACTCATATTTAAACAATAACCAAAACCTACTCAATGAAAGTATTTAAAAACATTATTGTTATAGAACTTAAATAATAATTATATATTATGTTATTTAGCTAATTATTATAATAATAAAAAATTGGTAAAAATTGGATAAGAAAATTTAGAAAAATGATATTTGAATGATAAAAACTTAAATTCTAGGATAAAAATTCGAAGTGAAAAAAAAAGAGAATGAACAGGGTATACTAATTTACATAAAATAAAATAATTTATAACACCACCAACCAATAGTTTTAGTTTAAATTAAAATATATAAACACTAAAAAAAACATAAATATATTTTTTATAGATTTCAATTGGGGTGTAGGTAATAGCTAGTTTTAATTATAGCTGTGAGCTAATGCATGACTTTTCATCTTCAAAGGTTGATATTTCTATCTTTGAAAATCTAAAACATGTGGCATACACATCTACAAATGCCTCTCTCATACTCTATTACTCGAAGACTTCCTTTCACTAATTATTCAATTCATAAATCATCCCTTTGGTGGTATTTTATGGTGTTCGACACTTCGTGATCATTCATCATCGATGCTTCTGACCTCAACTCCAACATTATGGTTTTCTGATCTGTATGACTTTGAGTCTGCATGAACTTAGTTTACAATATTCCTTCACATCAAATCAATACGATGGTTCACGCATGCTAATTGTCTCGCCCTATAAAATATTATCCTATCTTATCCTTTTACCTCTGTATCAGCCTCATCAGTGTTCATCACCTTGTAATTCCATCATTTGTTTGACAACTCACATCATCTCCTCTGCAACAAAAATTTGATTCAGTAATCTCCCTAGCTACTTTCTTTCACTTAAACAAAGATTATGATGTAGGGAATCAATACTTTGGTGGAAATCCCATCACATGGTCTTCACATTCACCCAAGTTTCCACACCTCCACATGTTAAAGTACGAGATCAATGGTGTGCTTGGTCCAAAATATTGCAACTTTCACCCTTAATTTTGCTGAATATTTTTCATTCGAATAATTAATTATCTCCTTGGACTTGAGTGCTTATTTTTGCACTTATTTCTTGCATAAATCAATGCTCATATATGATCCTCTTATCATAATATTTTGTTGTGGATTTATAATAATATACTCCCATATAGAATGAACTTCTTGAACAATTTCATAACAAAATATTTGTGTATTTTCAATTAAAGAAATATTACCTTCAAACTTGGTTTTCAACTCTTTGATTTCATCATGATTTTCCTTATACTTACTATGAGGCTCATTGTTATTTTCATATAATATGTGCTATTACCTCTCCTTTTCATTCAACTACGCCCTCACCACGACCAAATCTTCTTGGGTTTTCTTTAGTTCAACTTATGAAATTCTAAGCTCTTCCATGGCCTTTTTTAATTTCTCTAAGGGTTCATCTAATTTAGCTCGAACCATAATGATGCAAACATGATTTTTAATTTACTTTTGTAAGCTCTGCACTTATTCCTGCAAAATAAATATGTCTTCATTTCTATCAACTAATTATCCTATTAGTAGCTATTTTTTTCAAATTGAGCCAACTCAGTTGTTTGAGTATTCTCTGTTCTAGGCATATTTAGTTCTTCTGTAATGACTGCACCTCATATTCTATGATTTGCAACAAGGTCTTGATTCTCTGTTGCCATATTAATTCTCAGGTTGTAACTTATTTCCTTAATCTGTTGATAATTCATTTGCAAAGTTTGAATGAGGAATCCCTTCTATCGTGAATGCTACCAAATGAGTGGAGATAGAAGAGGAAGTAGTATGCCATGGATTTCCCAAGTGCATTCGAAACCTAGGCTCTTTTAAAGGTTCTTCTATTAATTTTATTTGTATTTCTTCTTCATCCTCCACTTGGATTTTAGTCCTCTTTAGTGACTTCACATTTTCCATCTCATCATCTATCTATTCACGATCAGTCCCATTCAAGGTATTCTCATTTACCATAGTGGTTTCAACATCCTTTAACCGTTGGACCCAAAAATATGGCCTAGTATCTTCATTTTCCTTTTTTCAATTTCTGGTCTACCTTCATGAATATAAGGTGCAAAACTATTTTCCACCTTTTTATGAGAAATTATATGGTGAGGTTCATATTACAACTTTTCGCCTTTCTCAAAGCCAAACTCCTTCATCATCACATCCACCTGTGTAAGGGATTTTCTATCGTTTACAATAAATGGCCCTAAAGTCCTCTCTAGCTTAAAATTATACCTTTTTTTCTGTAGGAACAAAATGTACTTGGTCGACACAGGAGCATGCCCTATAAATTCATGAGAAAATATCCTCATAGGAAAAAATATTGGCCTTGAAATGAAGGTTGGGTATGCATCTTTCTGAAGCATGCCAAAATTATCTTTCTTCACTAAAATGCATGACCAAGATTCATTTATTGGCCAATATGATTGATTAAAATTTGATATTATTTATTTAATGATTTTACACACTTTTACATTGTTTTATCTTTACTTTAGGTTAAATATGAACACTTTAGATTTCATACTACATTCTAAGTTTTGATTTGACTTTCCTTTTGTGAAACTTGTGTATAAGTGGGAAACATAGTTATGTAGGGTATTTGCAAGACATGTTGCAAGGTTATATCCTAAGGTTAGGATTTCTCCAATCATGTCCCATTTCGAATTTTGTTATGAAGACTGTAATTGGTTTTCCCTAGGAGTGCATATTTCCTCTGATTGTGATCATTGGCACATATGATCAGTCACTACTAAAAAAAATTGGATTTCAGCATATAGCATTTCCTTAATGAAAATTACTATGGCATGTTGCATAAAATGATTTTATATTTAGATTGGAATGACCATTATCTCATGGTTAATCATGTATTTGTCCTAGTATGCATTTATTTGAGGCACATAAACCTTGACTTGAACCCTACGAAATCTATCCAATTTGGCATATTTTTTTACCAAAACAAAAATTTCTATGTGCAAAATTATTGTTAATTGCGAGTAAAAAACTACTCTCCAATCATTCAATTTGGCCTTGAAATGAAGGTTGGGCATGCATTTTTGTGTAGTAGGCTAAAATTGCACTGCTTCACTAAAATTGAAACTCTAACTTCATTTATTAAGAAATTTAATTGATTCAAATTGTAGATAATTTATTTAATTATTTTACAAACTTTTGAGTAATTATATGTTTACTTTGACCCTTAAATAATTCTGACTCAAATTTCATATGAAATTCCAAGTTTTACTTCAACTTTAATTATGTGAAATTTGTGTATATGTTTTTCCTCAGCTTGTCCTTGTGTAGAACACGTGTCCTTCTAATTGAAAGAAATAATTCAAACTCTTCACATTAATTGTCAATCTGGGTATGTCTTGTTATTGCAATAATATTATGCAAAATATATGCAAGTTAAAATGATGACTAGTTCTAATGAAACTCAAGCTCAATCATTGTAATCACACTCTCAACAATTCAACACTCTCGTTGTTACACTCTCAAACCTTGCTCACACTCTTAAGAAATAAACACACAATGCAGAATAAAATCGCTTTGCTACATAGTCACTCTTATTCAGAGAAGAACATCACACCTCAAAATCATTCTCTTAACAAATGTTGGAATACACAAAATTAACACACCATCAAACTGTAATGGGAATTAAATTATTGTCACGCTAACAAAGGGACCAGTGCAAGACATATGTTGTCACACAATATAGAGGTTAGGAATCTGCAATCACTAAAGCAAAAAAAAGTCTAATAATAATGGTAACACAATCACATATTAATTATAGCTGAGAGGAAATAAATAAAAAATACACAATACTTTCCTAACCAATGAACCCTGCTAAGCGAGAGAGCCTTATCTTCCTAGCAAGGGCTAGTACACTACAAACCACACAAGCTAGTGAATAGAAAGGTATGGCACCATGAATGATTGAGATTTAATGATAGATATTGATTTACAATTTCAGTGCTCTCCTCTCTATCATTCTCTATTTCACCGTGTGTAGAAAGAACACCACTTTATAATTTCATATTACAATGATAAGATCATAATGAGAATCTCTCAATTCTCATGTGATATAATTTGAGAATGCATATTAAAATTTATAAGGTTAGGAATATTATCTATCAAGTTTTCCAAATTACATTATTTATCAATAGGAAACCCTAATTGTATCAAAAAAATTTGACACAAAAAAAATTGAGCTCCAATAGGCACCCAACGCAAAAATGTTTCTCATCCTTTAGCCACTTGATCCTCCTTCTATCACCATGTATTTGGTAACATTTTTCGATATTTATGTTGTCTTCAAGCCATTGGTACACTAGTTTTAGGGGCGGTTACGGAGCCTAGTTTTTCCATAAATCTTAAAATATCCTAGGAGGGGAGTGCTACATCCCCTCTCTCCATAGTGACATGCTCAGAAAAAGAATCCTTCCAAACATTGTTGCTCCAGGGCCAATTTCTATGTCTATCATTGACACTTGTCCCCTTCTTGTTGCTACACCTACTCATTCCTCCATAAAGTTGTGGCTAGATTTCGATCCTCTATCTTCCTCCATGATTTACTATCCTTAATTTGAATTTTTGCATGTTTTACATCACTGTAATGACATATTATTTGTAACTTAATTGAAATTTTATTATGTTATATATTTGCACTTTGATATGATACAATATGATTATGGTTTCACTTCATATGTTGTAATATTAGAAATATAACAAATATATATTAAATATTAGATGAAATAATTAAATTTTCATTCTGAATGTTTTTTTTGTAGAACATGACTCTTTGAGAAGATTGAGTTGATCTTGAGATCGTTCGAGATTATGTTGGGTATGGTTCAAACATTCGAGACAATGATGATGAGGTAGATGGAGAGGACATCGAGGTAGATGACAAAGATGATCATTATGATGGTGATGATCATGATGGACATGATGATGATGATGATGATGATGAGCAATAAGTTGGTAGTAGCCAGTGAAACTTATCATAGCTAGAAACATTTATCATATAGACTCCATCATGGATCATTGTTCATAAATCGTTGTGATGTCTCCTCCAATGTTTATTATCATATCTATCATTTTCACCTATATTACCATATTGAGTTGTATCATTTCAACATGTATCATTTTGAAATGTATCATTTTTGCATATACCATATGGGGCTACATTATGCGTAGCTAGTGACAGACCAACAATTTTTTTATTAATAATATAAAAATATTGCTTAGAGTTAAAAAATATATATTTTTATTTCATGACAACGTTGTGGTGTGGTTTGTAACTATAAGATACCTGAAAGGTCTATGCTATGGAAATCTTTATGATGTGAATCTAGGCCTAAATTATGTGTAGCTAGTCACGACCAACTATTTTGTTTATGAACAATATAAAAATATCGGTTATAGTTAAAAAAAATGTTGTTTGTTTGTATGGATGTCGATTTCTCAAAAAAAATATTTATAAGTTGTATGCTATAAAATATTTCAAGTGCAATATGACTTACTTTACAATCATAAAACTTATTTAATAGGCACGATATACTTAACTAATTTAATTGAAATGAAAAACATTAAATAATAAATGGTAGCTATAAAGGAAGCATCATGAGTTCTTAAAATGAAAGTATTTTGTGGTGCTAAAATGAAGGTAAAATTAGATCTTAAATTGGAAGCCATACTTAGAGCTATTATTGGCTCTAAATAGAAAGCTACATTGGTTGCTTAACAAGAAGAACATTTAAATGCTAATTAAGAAGAAAATCCCAACACTAAAAAGAAGCAAACCTTGAACTAAAAAAGAAATAAACCCATATATCTACTTATTTCATAAAAGTTGGCGTGGCTCAAAGATATTTTAGCGTTCAATGTTGAGACTTTAGAATTGAGACTTTAGAATAGATCATTCGAAATGTCATCCATGTAACACACTCTGTTGGAGAGCACTAGGAATGGGAGTATAGGAACGGGGTTGCGTATCTAATTCAACTTTGATCATGGGGAACTCATAGAGACCAATTGGATCTTGCACTTATTGAATGGCTATGTTGAATCGATGAACATAGGGGATCTCCTGAAGTAATAGAATGTTTGACTCGGCATTGTTTCCACATAATCTGATGAGACCATTTGAGTCTTTTCGCATCTCAACTACCCTCGATTACATCATAGAGGAGTGTGAGAGGAGATAGTAAATGCGTTTCCAAGCTAGGCAATGTAAAACTAGAATGTGATTGAATATAAAATTTTTATTTTAGTTTGAAATAATAATTTTTGTATTAGATTTAGGTTGTCTGGTGTATTATTAAAATATTATAAATTAATATATATATATATATAAATTTATATTTAAATTAAAAAATAATTAATTAAAAACAAATATGAATAATAAATCATGTTCAATATCACTAAAATATATATAAGAAAATTACAATTTACATGTGCGTTTTTTATTTGGCCAAAAATAATGTATTCGATTATTATTTCTCATTCTAATATCTAATATGTATTGAAGGAAATGACTAATAGACTTAATCTTTTGAGAGTTAACTTTTTTCTTAAATTTATCTAAAGCATAAAATATTCAGATAAGGTCTTTATGAAATTATTAAAAAGGTAATTTTCTAAATTTAAATAATAAAAAATAAGATAACATCTTTAATATATAAAAGTTTAAAATGGATAAATTTTATAATTAAAAATTCAATATCTAGACACACACAAAAGAGGCACATCTATTATTTTCCATTCATAACTAAAACCTTTTATTATCATGATTATGTAGCAATGTAGGTTCATGTTGTCATTCACACCCATACTAATTTAAAGACTTAGTACTGCTTTTTACAAGCTTATTGAAGTCATCATCATGATAATGAACCACTCACAATGAAAACCATTTTTCAATCCAAGAGAGATCACATGAAAAACCCAACAAAAATGAAGCCTCATGTGTAACTTTATCCATATCTAATTAAAAATTAACACAAATTAATACCTTTATATATATTTAAATACATATTTTTATATTTTTATATTAACATATTTAGACAACAAATATAATTAAAACACATAAAGTTAAAAACATCCACTCAACACTTCAATGTTTATAAATTTTTAAATCAATACACTCTCCTATACATGTTAAAACTTAACTAGGAACTCTTCTCAAACAAGACTATGAGTTGGTTGCTTGGGCAGTTTGGAGAGTAAGATATAGAACTATTTATTTATGGGTAATTTATATTTTTATTATTTTAAATAATTTTTTAGGTATTTGTTTTTCCTCTCATATTTTCCTTAAAATGTGTGAACTCGTCAAAATATCTCAGTAAAACACTAACAGTTAGTAACAACAACCAATTGCTAAAAATTCTTCAGCACATACAATCTAAAAAAGTATCTTGACAAGGGGTGGATGGCAACTAAGGCCAAATAGTCTCTTCTAGGCTACTTGCCATAATAGTCTTCCTCCAAAAGTCTTTTTTTATTCTAAAGTCTAATTGCCTCTTTATAACGTAAACTCACACATTTTCCTCAATTAGACTTTCTCGTGTATTTAAACTATATGACATAATTTATAGTAATGATGATTTAATTTAGGAGAATAATAACATCATTCCCATGATGTTATTTTGTGTAGGGATGTTATAATTGAGCATCCATATCTATACTTGTGGAGCAAGTGAGGTGTTAATGTGGCTGGAATTTTGTATGAAATCTTGTGAAGTTTATTGAATTTGAAAGGTATGTGTAATTTAGCTACGAGAGTTGTTGCTGTAGTCCTAATTCAACAAGGAAAAAGTATTAAGGAAGAATATGGTATTGAGGTAGCAAAAATGTTTTCATGTTATTTTTCTTAATAATTATATTACAAATATGTATACAGATCGATATCCTTTTTTCAATAATTATATTACAGATATGTTTACAGATCGATATTCCTTTTTCAATAATTATATTACAGATATGTGTACAGATGGATATTCAATCAGATCAGATTTATTAAAAGAAATATTTGTACAACAACGTCTCTTTTGACCTAGAATTTGAGTCGTATCCATAAAGCTACAATAGGAATTTGTTTTCCATATTATGGCTAGTAGGTAGTGTGACGTTCTATAGGAACCAAAATTTATAATTTAGGTACTGTGAATGTAATACGATTTCCACATTTTGAAAAGAAAGTTCCTTTTTCACCTCTAATTCCTCTGGTTTTTTTTTAGCATTTGCATTTTGGATGGAAAGCTCATTTTCACCTCCAATTTCTCTGTTTTCATTCTTGAGCATTCCAACTGCAAGCATTTTTCCTTTTGGAAGGAAAGTTTATTTTCATATCTGATTTCTCTGTTTCCACTCCTCAGCATGCCAATTGCATCTCCTAGTGCGTAAACCTCTTCTTCTTTTGTTTATAATAAAATTTCATTGATATTTGAAAGGGGAGTTCAGCGAATAGTAGCAAACACAAGGGCAGGGAGAGGCATGGATGATATCTCTTGTGATTGGGTGCAAAAAAATCTCTAGTTGTCAATGTTGAATTCAACTCCGAGATGTGCTTTTACAACCTTCTGAAAGTTTTAGTATTCTTTATGATACGTTTATAAAAACTAAACATGTTACTTAGACTTCAAGTTTTCCTATCCATATGCAAAATGTGAACTATTTCCATTTTTTAGTTTTTAGTGTTTTATAAACTTATAGATGTTATAAACCAAACTGGAAAATCAATGAAACAATCTCTATTAGCATCACTAGAAGCATGAGATAATCTGGGATGGAGGAGAGTTTCCTGTGTTAATCAATTTTAATTAAAAAATGTTTTTTTAGTTAATTTATCATCCAAATTTCATTCATATGTATTCATATTTAAACAATAACCAAAACCTAGTGAATGAAAGTATTTAAAAACATTATCATTATAAAACTTAAATAATAATTATATATTATGTTAATTAGCTAATAATTATGATAATAAAAAAATGGTAAAAGTTGGATAAGAAAATTTAGAAAAATGATATTCGAATGATTAAAACTTAAAATTCTATGATAAAAAATTAGAAGTGAAGCAAAAGGAGAATGAACAGGGTATACTGTTTTACATCAAATAAAATAATTTATAACACCACCAACCAATAGTTTTATTTTAAATTAAAATATATAAATATTAGAAAAAACATAAATATAATTTTAATAGATTCCAATTGGGGTGTGGGAAATAGCCAGTTTTAATTATAGCTGTGAGCTAATGCATGACTTTTCATCTAAAGAGGTTGATATTTATATCTTTGAAAATCTAAAACACATGGCATACATGTCGATAAATACCTCTCTCATGCTCTATTACTTTAAGACTTCCTTTCACTAATTATTCAATTCATCAATCATCCCTTGGGTGGTAATTTATGTTGTTCGACACTTCATGCTCATTCATCATGATTGATTCTGACCTCAACTCCAGCATTATGGTTTTTTGATCTATATGACATTGAGTCTGCATGAACTTAGTTTACAATATTCCTTCACATCAAATCAATACGATGGTTAACACATGTTAATTGTCTCACCCCATAAAATACTACAATATCTTACCCTTTTACCTCTATATTAGCCTCATCAGTGTTCATCACCTTGTAATTCCATCATTTATTTGACAACTCACATGATCTCCTCTGCAACAAAAATTTGATTCAGTAATCCACCTAGCCACTTTCTTTCACTTCAACAAAGATTACGATGCAGGGAATCAATACTTTGGTGCAAATCCCATCACACAGTCTTGATCTTCACACAAGTTTTGACAACTCCACATGTTAAAGTACAACATCAATGGTGTGCTTGGTCCAAAATATTGCGACTCTCACCCCTAATTTTGTTGAGTATTTTTTGTTCAAATAATTAATTATCTCCTTAGACTTGAGTGCTTCTTTTTGTACTTATTTCTTGCATAAATCAATGCTCATATATGATCCTCTTATCATAATATTTTGTTGTGGAATTATAATAATATACTCCCATATAGAATGAACTTCTTGAACAATTTCAGCCCATAATATTTGTGTATCCTCAATTAAAGAAATATTACCTTCAAACTTGGTTTTCAACTCTTTGATTTCATCTTGAGTTTCCTTATACTTAGTCTAAAGCTAATTGTTATTTTCATATAATTATTATGTCTCTTTTACTTTCAACTACTCCCTTACCATGACCAAATAATCTTGGGTTTTCTTTAGTTCAACTTATGAAATGCTAAGCTCTCTCATGGCCTTTTTTAAATCCTCCGAAGGTTCTTCTAATTTAGTTCGAACCATAGTCGTGCAAATATGACTTTTAATTTACTTTCCTAATCTCTGCACTTATTCCTGGAAAATAAATATGTCTTTATTTCTATCAACTAATTACCCTATTAGTAACTCTTTTTTTCAACTTCAGCCAACTCAATTTTTTTAGTATTCTCAGTTCTGGGCATTTTTAGTTCTTCTGTAATGACTGCACCTCATATTCTATGATTTGCAACAAAGTCTTGATTCTCTGTTGCCATATTAATTCTCAGTTTGTAACTTCTTTCTTTAATTTGTAGATAATTCATTTGAAAAGTTTGAATGAAAAGGGAATCGCTTATATCGTGAATGGTCCCAAATGAATGGAGATAGAAGAGGAAGTAGTATGCCATGGATTTCGCAACTGCATTAAAAACCCAGGCTCTTTTAAAGGTCCTTCTGTCAATTTTTTTTGTATTTCTTCTTCATCCTCTATTGGGATTTTAGTCCTCTTTAGTGACTTTGTGTATTCCATCTCAACATCTATCTATTCAGGATCAATCCCATTCAAAGTATTCCCATTTACCATAGGGTTTCAACATCCTTTAACCGTTGCACCCAACAATATGGCCAAGTATCTTCATTTTCCCTTTTTTCAATTTCTAGTCTACATTCATGAATATAAGGTGCAAAACTAATTTCCACCCTTTGATGAGAAACTATACGATGAGGTTCATATTACAACTTTTCTCCTTTCTCAAAGCCAAACTCCTTCATCATCAAATCGACCTGTGTAAGGGATTTTCTATCGTTTACAATAAATGGACCTAAAGTCCTCTCTAGATTACAAAAACATACCTTTTTTTCTCTAGGAACAAAATGTACTTGGTTGACACTAAGACCATGCATTATAAATTCACGAGAGAATATCCTCATCAGAAAAAATATTGGCCTTCAAACGAAGGTTGAGCGCGCATCTTTGTGAAGCATGCAAAAATTATCTTTCTTCACTAAAATGCATGACCAGGATTCCTTTATTGGCCAATATGATTGATTAAAATTGGATATTATTTATTTAATGATTTTACACACTTTTACATTATTTTATATTTACTTTAGCTTAAATATGTACACTATAGATTTCATACAACATTATAAGTTTTTCTTTGACTTGCCTTTTGTGAAACTTGTGTATAAGTGGGAAACATAGTTATGTAGGGTATTTGTAAGACATGTGCAAGGTTATATCCTAAGGTTAGGATTTGTCCAATCATGTCCCATTTTGAGTTTTGTTACGAACAGTGTAATTGGTTTTCCCTAAAAGTGCATAGTTGTTCCGACTGTGATCATTGGCACATATGACCAATAGCTACTCAAACAAAATTAGATTTTAGTGTATAGCATTTCCTTAATGAAAATGACTATGGCATGTTGCATAAAATGATTTTATATTTATTGGAATGATCAGTATCTCAAGGTTAATTATGTATATGTCCTAGTATACATTTATATGAGGCGCATAAACCTTGACTTGAAACCTACAAAATCGATCCAATTTGGCATTTTTTTTAGCACAAAAAAAATTTCTATGTGCAAAATTATTGTTAATTGCTAGTAAAAAAGTACTCTCCAATCATTCAATTTGGCATTGAAATGAAGGTTGGGCATGCATTTTTGTGAAGTAGGCTAAAATTGCATTGCTTCACTAAAATTGACAACTAGATCATTTATTAAGAAATTTAATTGATTCAAATTGTAGATTATTTATTTAATTATTTTGCACACTTTTGCGTTATTATATGTTTCCTTTGACCCTTAAATAATTCCGATTCAAATTTCATATGAAATTCCAAGTTTTATTCAACTTTAGTCATGTGAAATTTGTGTATATGCTTTTCCTTAGCTTGTCCTTGTCTAGAACATGTGTCCTTCTAATTCAAACTCTTCAAGTTAATTGTCAATCTGGGTATGTCTTGTTATTGCAATAATATTACTGTTTGGACTTCAAAATGTCATACAAATATCACTTCATACCATACATTTTTCACCTATGCTTCCATTATATCACTCATTATTCACCACCATGTCACTTCATTTTCCCTATTTGTTCACCATTAATGGGTCTCATTTATATCTTCCAAATATTATTTATTTTTAAGCATTTTTAAGAGAAATTCTTGATTAAATATTAGAAAATAATATATTTTACTCCATATATGGAAAGTGGATTGTTTTTTTGACATGTGTAGGTTCCAGGGAATCTTCCAAGACACCTTTATGTGGCCTTGAATGATCAAATTCGAATTTGATAAGATAAGTCTCCAAAAGCAGTTAAACTGATTCGTCTATTATTCCATAGGTAGGTTATTGTTATATACAATAGGAGTGATTGTTCAGTTCATGTCTTGATGACTCTTCACATTCCTAATTTATTTATTTACACAAATTCCCCCAATCATGAAGATTAGGTGTCAACATTCCCCCCCTTAATCTGAAGGGATGTTGGTGAGTCCAAGCATCATTCTGAATCGTTCAAGCTTTTCTTTTCCAAGTGCTTTGGTGAAGATGTCTGTAATTTTCTCATTTGTGGAACAATGATGGAGATGAATTGTTTTGGCCTCAACATGATGTCGAATCAGATGATATTTAGTATTGATATGCTTTGTTTGATCATGGAACTTTGGGTTCTTGGCCAACTTTATTGCAGAGGTCTTGTCAATCATGAGTGGAGTTGATTGTACTTGCTTTACCTGCAAATCTTCAAGAATTTTCCTGAGCCACACAATTTCTTTCGTTGCTTCAGCTGCTGCCACGTATTCTGCTTCTGTTGTGGAATCTGCTGGAACTGATTGTTTGCATGATCTCCAGGAGACAGCTCTTGATCCAAGACTCATAGCATATCCTGAAGTAGATACCCCAGTTTCTTTGTCTCCATCGAAGTCTAAATCAAAGTATCCGATCAAACTGAAGTCATCCACCTGTGTGTACTTGATTCCAAAGTCTTGAGTTCCCTTCAAGTACTTTAGAACTCTTTTTGCAGTAGACCAATGTCCCTCACAAGGCTTTTGCATAAACCTGGTGACAGCAGGTTCGTAAAGGAGTTGAAAGTTTGGAGCATTTTTATTTTCATACATAGTTATTTTAAATTTAGTTTTTATTTTAAATCCCCCATTTCTCACTAATCATGGATGAGGACATTGACAATGTTGAACAGGTACTTCTTGGAGAGCAAGCACAATAACCTTGATCGAACTCTAAGACAGGATTCTCACATACTTGCAAAACATAATGTAAATTTTTTAAATATTGATGTGAGCATGTTCGAATTTTTAGTCCCTAGATGGCTCCATTGGAAACATTCTTTTACTTAGAAAATAAAACATATTTTAAGTTAATGTAGAATAAATTAGAAAAATATAAATGAGATCTCATTAGAAGTCATTAGAAGCCATTATCATTAGAAGTTTTTAATCTTGTTTTCAAAAAATAAATCATCATGAATAAATTCAATGGCACATCTTTGCATCTCTATGTCTTGTTTCTGTATCACAGGTGAGCCAGGAGCTTGACTATCGGAAAGCCTAATCTTCCGAGACTATAAACGCCCTAGTGACATTGCAGAAAGAGTGTAGATAATGCGAGGTTTTGTCGCAAATCTTAATTGTGTTATATCCACCCATGCTAAGCTGCATAAATAGAAAAATCAAGAGATTAGTATGCTCTCTTCACGCGCTTCGTGCGATCAGGAAGATCAGAAAATCTATTGATTTATTTGAAATAAAAATACTTTTGCTGGAAAATTGATCTGCATGAGTGAAAAATCATCTTAAAAAAAAACATTTTAGATA
>APFE030858287.1:81107-104036 GCA_000404065.3 Pinus taeda
TTTATTTCCATTTGCAGAAGAAACAGGCATTGGACCACATAAATCTGAATGAATAAGTTCAAGCTTCCTATGTGCTCTTGAATGTGAGTCATGAAAATCCTGTTTGCTATGCTTTCCTAGAATGCAAGCATCACATTGCTTATGTTTCCTAGGAATTGTAGGCAAACCAGCAAGACCATTTTTCTTCAATAAGCGGAGACTATCATAGTTTAAATGTCCAAATCTAGCATGCCATAATAAACTTGATGGAAGTGTACCTTCTTCATGACGAGAAATATATGAGAAATGTTGTGCATGAGCAGATGTTCCTTGCAGCTTGAAAAGTCTTTCTTCTTCTATTCCCTTGATGACAAGTGAGTGATCAGGTGCTTTTCTTACCTCAAGCTTGCCATCAAACATATGAATGGAGTGACCTTTCTGGCGGATGTGGACCAAGGACAACAAGTTTCTCTTGAGCTGTGGGAGATATAAAACATGATCAAGAAGAAAGTCTCAGAGACCAGGCAGTTTAAGCCTGATTTTGCCAAGCCCTGATGGCTTGATTTTTGACTGATCCACAAGGTATACTACTCCATCAACATTGTCAGTGAAATCTTAAAAAAATATTTTCTATGAGTCATTTGACAGGTTGCTCCTGAATCAAGCAGCCAATCATTTTTCGAGGAAGCAAGTGAAGTATTAAACAAATCTTCATTTACTCCAATGTTACATTGTGCATCAACATAGTGAGCAGATTCAGGTGCTTTACCTTTGTTTGTATCATCAATTTTACCTTTCTGTTGGTTTCTTCTCTGCTCAATTTTGTCCCATGGTAGCTTGCATGTAGAGGCATCATGTGATCCATTTCTTTTTCAGCGAATACAGTGTAAATCTGCCTTTTCTCATTGAGAATGTCTGCCCCCCCACCTCTGAAATATCTTCCTCTTCCTCCTCGTCCAGCTCTTCCTCTTGTAGAATCTTGAGCAGGATGCTTTTATTTATGAGCAAGGCACACAGTCTCTTCAGAAAATTCAGGGGTTGTCTTCTTTCCAAAGGCTTTTTCTCTTTAAGCAAACTTTTTCACAAGAGAGTCAAACGTTATATCTTTGAGATTTCCATTTGCTTGCAAAGACTCAAGATAATTGGAGTATGTAGGATAAAGTGCCTTGAGAAAAGCAATAAGAGAGATATCCAACTCAACCTTAGTGGATTTGATATCATGCATTATAGACTTTATTTCAGATGCAAGAGCAAGAGGATCATTATTTTGTAGTTCAAGAGTGAAGAGTTTAGTCATGAGTTAGACGACTTCAAGTGTAGAATGTGAGTCATAGAGTTCTTTCAACTTTTGTAAAGCTTCAAAGGCAGTTGAATATGATGAAATGTGGCAACTCACCTCTTTATTTACAGATGTTGTGATTAATGCATAATCTTCCTGTTCTTGTTTTCCCAAATAGTGAGCTCTTTGTCTGAGGTAGGCTTTTCTGGGTCACTGTCTCCTTCTCCGACACACACTCCTTTCCACAACTCATTGAAGATGAGGGTGTGTTGTATCATCCGGGACCAATCAGGATAGTTATCCTTGCCAGTGAGGACTATTACTGCGATAGAGATCATTGAATGCATTCTGTAAGAAAAAACTTGTACTGATAGAAAAAAAATACTTCTGCTGATATACAGTGAAATTGTGCTCAAAAGAGAAAAAAGATTTCAAATACTTTTATGTACTATATTTCTTCAAAACACTCCAATGTTTATAAAAGGATCCTCATATAATACATCCACCATATTCCATTTTACAAATTCAGTGTTGTTCAACGCATTCAAATATCTACAAAGCTGGTCAATATATGCTGGTCAATATACCGTCACTGCTAACGACAAAGATGTACGAAGTGAGCGTAGGCTCCTCCTTACTAACTTATGATAAATCCACAAAACTGGAAATGGCATGGATTTAAACAGTGGTCTATCCACAATACCATTTCAATGATCTATAAAAGTGATAGTGCAACGATACCCAAGTAGTGCAACAAAGATCACAGGATCAACGAAGAGCAAGCGACGGCTCAATGCAAACGCCACAGATGCAGTCAAACCACTAGTCAAAATATTACATTGAAGCATTCAAGCCTCCTAAATAATCTTCCATGCATATCAAACAATCCAAGTCGGCCAATATCTAAACCAAATTCATTCTCTTGAAATGATATGTCACTGGCTTCGTGTTATTGAGTCCCCAACAAACAGTAGTCGCTTTCCCTTGAACCTCGACAACAAATATTTGGCATCGAAACTCTGAGGGTTCTGGCCAAGGATACAATAACTAAACTTGTGCAGGATTCACAAGCTTCACACCTCCCAGTCAATAGATTTAAACACAGAGTTACAAGGAATGGATAAAGAATGGAAGGCATCGTATCAGTGAACAAATGATTTCGGCAGAATATGAATTAGGAGCAAGCTAACAGATAACATGTAACAAGAAAGGCAGTGTCCATTCGCAGTCTCAGCAACAACATGACCTGATCACAACACAATGCCCATACCAAGAAATGTGTAGATAAACTAGTGAGGAGGCAGATTGTTGGTTGAAGTCCCACCGGTCATGCCAATAAAATAAAAACGCAGATACCATACAACGTTAATACTTGTGCCTCAAAATTCTTCAAGCGACGCAAATATCATTTCAAATACATTCTTAATACAGCGTTTCAAAACTTAAAAGTGTCATTCTTAATACAGCGTTTCAAATACCATACAGTTTCAACCGTGCACGGCTCAATACACATACATTAGGTTTGAATCGCTTTTGACTGCAGCTGGAGAGCATCCTTCAATGAAGAAAAAAATTTGAAAAATGAATACCTCTCTGCAAGAAGGCTGAGAATTGAATAACTCTGCAAGAAGTATCCTTCGGACAGCGATCAGTTGACAGAATGACAGAGGCGTTTGAGGATAGAGCTCAGGTCAGAACGACAGAGGATAACGCTCAGTGGACAGTGCTCAGACCAGCATACAACCCACACTAGCAGAAATGAAGGGAGTTACAACTATTTTAAGAACTCGCTCTGATACCATGTCAGGCCAGGCAATAATTCTCCAAAGGTAGTAAAACTAATTCATCTATTATTCCATAGGTAGGTTATTGTTATATACAATAGGAGTGATTGTTCAGCTCATCTCCCGATGACTGCTCACATTCCTAATTTATTTATTTACACAAATTCCGCCAATCATGAAGATTAGGTGTCAACAATTAATTTCCAGTAAAAAAGTACTCTCCAATCATTCAATTCGCCCTTGAAATGAAGGTTGGGCATGCATTTTTGTGAAGTAGGCTAAAATTGCATTGCTTCGCTAAAATTGACAACTAGACTTCATTTACTAAGAAATTTAATTGATTCAAATTGTAGATTATTTATTTAATTATTTTACACACTTTTGCGTTATTATATGTTTCCTTTGACCCTTAAATAATTCCGATTCAAATTTCATATGAAATTCCAAGTTTTACTTCAACTTTAATCATGTGAAATTTGTGTATATGCTTTTCCTTAGCTTGTCCTTGTCTAGGACACAAGTCCTTCTAATTCAAAGAAATAATTCAAACTCTTCAAATTAATTGTCAATCTGGGTGTGTCTTGTTATTGCAATAATATTACTGTTTGGACTTCAAAATGTCGTACAAATATCACTCATTACCATACATTTTTCACCTATGCTTCCATTATATCACTCATTATTCACCACCATGTCACTTCATTTTCCCTATTGTTCACCATTAATGGGTCTCATTTATGTCCTCCAAATATGATTTATTTTTAAGCATTTTTAAGAGAAATTCTTGATTAAATATGAGAAAATAATATATTTTACTTCATATATGGAAAGTGGATTGTTTTTGTGACATGTGTAGGTTCCAAGGAAGCTTCCAAGACACCTTTATGTGGCCTTGAATGATCAAATCCGAATTTGATAAGATAAGTCTCATGGAGAAAATCAAGGACAAAGGAATTTGATAAGATAAGTCTCATGGAGAAAATCAAGGACAAAGGAGGTTATGTGTCTAGATGGTTGAGAGATTTATGGAACTAAAGAGAGATTAGTGGATGATCATTATGAGTTTGTTACTCATCCCATTGTATAAATAGGAGTACAATATCCTCCATTTGTAATCTTAGAATCTTCATTTGTAATCTTAGAGTTCCATTTGTAATCTTAGAGTTGGTTTGTAATGGAGATTTTGAAATAAAGGATCATACATCAATTTTGCTTCTACATTTGAGTCTCCATTGAAGTGGTGTGCTTATGGGGTTATGGAGGGCCCCCACGGTCCCACTTGCATGCTTATTTTCTTATTTTAGGTATAATTTATTTTATGTTTTTGTTTTATTTCAGCTTTCAAGTTTTGTTAAATATTCTAATATTGGAAGAATCTTATTTGAAAGTGTTCTTGTAAGAGAACCATAAGATCTCATACAATTATTAGATCTAGGTTTATTTCATTTCAACTTTAAATTTCTTATTAGATGTTCTAATGTTGGAAGAGATCTTGTAGAATATGTTCTTGTAAGAGAATCATAAATCTCAAAGAATTGTTAGATCTAAGTTTGATTAGTTATTGAAAGAGATCTTAATGAATATGTTCTTGTAAGGGGACTTTAAGATCTTGGACAAATTAGGAATCTTTCTAGATCTATATATTTTAGATAAGCACTTCTAAGTTTACCTTCCCGGGGTGACATTAAATTAAATTCTAATTTGCATCCGCATTTTAGACTCAACATTTTGGCGTCATTGTCGGGGAAGTGCAACTAGAAGGATTTAGTAATTGTTTTTATGCATTTGTTTTTATGGACTAATTTGTGGAAATTGGTGACAGCAGGTTCGTAAAGGAGTTCAAAGTTTGGAGCATTTTTATTTTCGTACATAGTTATTTTAAATTTAGTTTTTATTTTAAGCCCCCCATTTCTCACTAATCCATCTATGGATGAGGACATTGACAATGATGAACAGGTACTTCTTGGAGAGCAAGGACAATAATCTTGAGCCAACTCTAAGATAGGACTCTCACATACTTGCAAAACATAATGTAAAATTTTTAAATCTTGATGTGAGCATGTTCAAATTTTTAGTCTGTAGATGGCTCCATTGGAAGCATTCTTTTACTTAGAAAATAAAACATCTTTTAAGTTAATGTAGAATAAATTAGAAAAATATAAATGAGATCTCATTAGAAGTCATTAGAAGTTTTTACTGTTGTTTTAAAAAAATAAATCATCATGAATAAATTCAGTGGCACATCTTTGCATCTCTATGTCTTGTTTCTGTATCACAGGTGAGCCAGGAGCTTGATTATCGGAAAGCCTTGTCTTCCAAGAGTCTAAATGCCCCGGTGACATTGCAGAAAGAGTGTTGATAATGCAAGGTTTTGTCGGAAATCTTAATTGTGTTTTATCTATCCACGCTAACCTGCATAAATAAAAAAATCAAGAGATTAGTATGCTCTCTTCCTGCCCTTCGTGCGATCAGGAAGATCAAAAAATCTATTGATTTATTTGAAATAAAAATACTTTTGCTAGAAAATTGATCTGCATGAGTGAAAAATGATCTTAAAAAAAAAACATTTTAGATAAAACTTAGTCTTTTTAGATTCTAGTTTAAAAATAATATATAAAAAAAAAATTGGATTTGACTTATCTTGGAGAGATTTGGCATTTGCATTATCTTCTCTTGATTTTCTAAACAAAAAGCCAGATTTTTCATTGATTCTAGAGGATTTTGTGTGTTTTTAGGGATATTAGAAGCAAATGCATTTTAGTGTTAGTTTATTTTTAGAAATTTTCTTTATTAGTTTTTAATAGAATTTTTTTTTGATTTTTCTTATTAAAAAAAAAACTAACTAAACAAAATAAAAAATATGTTTTTTTTAATAAAAAAAATAAAAATATGAATTTCATTTTTTTGTCTTTTTAATTTAAATAATAAATAATAATAAAAAATTTCCACAAATTCATGGAACACTTGGAAACAAATTTTGAGGATCAATTTATCAAACATTTGGAGGATTCTATAGATGATGATTATCTTGTTTCGATAGCTTCAAGTTGGCATTAAACTCATAACATATTTTTGTTGAATGCTTTTATAAGACATACTAATATGTAGAACAAAGCAGATCTTTCTAATGCCAATCCTTTTGCTAAGCATATATCGTCTGACACAGACAAGGAGTATTACTTTTCATGGTTATTTTAAAAAAAATGGATTGATATTAATATCATGATTAATTCAATTTCAGCACTTTGATTGTACTTAATTTGTTTTATTTGGTATGAAATTTTTGCGTAAGAATCATGAAGGAACTGGCCATTTCTTCTAGAACACACTTATTTTTTCTTTCTGCCAAGTTTTGTTTACAGGTTACAGGATAATCAAGTGATCATAAGGAGATTACATTGGGATGACAATTGGTCTTCCAAAGACTAAATTCATGAAAATTTCTAAGGACAAATCCAACTCCACAACCACTACCTTGCACCTCCCTTTTTGCAAAAGATTTTGAATTCCACCAAGTTTGAAACCATAAAGCATACCATTTCCATGTCCATTTTTCATAGCAAGAGTATTTATTCATACACCATGCATTTCCTTACATCCATTCCTTACAAGCTTATTGTCATTCTCCATGTAATTACCATTCCCCTTCATTTTCACAAATAAAACCCTGCTTTTGTGGATATCATTGAGTCTAATGAACTTTGTAAAAACATCTAGAGGCTTGCATGCCATAATGGCAAGTACTCTTGCCAATGAACAATGGGAGTACATTAATATCCCTTGTTCGTTGGATCTTGTAGGTGACTCGACCACGACAAATTTATTCTTACCTACAAAGATGTGTTACACATCCTGACTCCCATTGGAATCAATGGTGGGAGCTCTTACATTGGCTAGGGCATTCATTAATGGCCACTAAGTCAACAACTTCTTGCTATGTTCAACACTGACACATTTATTCACATAGTAAGATTTGTGCCATCGAGCATTGAAGACTTGAAGACCCATATTTTGTAGTAGATGAAGCAGATTTCCTTTCATTGTTTTTAAGTTTGTCATGACTTGAGGACAAGTCAATAAATAAGGTTGGATGGAGTAAAATGTAATTTCTATATTTTATATACCTTCCAAGCCTTATACATTTTCAACCATATTCAGCAGACTCATCAGATTCATGAGACTATCCAGCAGATGATCCAGTAGCAGATGCGACAATACAAATCCGTCTTTCATCCACAACTTGCAGAAAAAAGCTTCAAACCAGAATTGCAACAGTTGAACATGCATGATTCATCCACTTCTTTAGGTAATTAAGGTATGATGTTTTCTAACCTTTAATCTTGAAATTCTTTTTGGATGCTAAAATGATGATATTTGGAAAATACTCCACTATTTCACTATTTCCTTTCTCATTAAAAATTACCAAAAACCATCAGTTGGGGAGGGGGGAATTTCACACTTCATTCTTTTCCCTCATTCATATTACATCTTAACCCGCATAGTCTTCCCACAATAAAAACTACTACAAAATGATGAACATATTAAATGACTTCTTAAAATGATTGATCTCAACAAAGTAAATAATGATTGTAAACAAAAGAACCAATCATTAAAAAGAGATCTCAACAAAGTAAATAATGATTGTAACACAAGAACTAATCATTAAAACATGCAAATGCTTTACAAAACAAATAAAAGTTATCCAAAGATGTGCAAAGTTAAAAGGAAGTCCATGATTGAAATATGTTTGTTACACAAGAACCAAACATCTTGTAAAAGGAAGCTCATCTAAGAAATAAATCAAATAAGTCACTGTAGTAGCTTGCATGAGGACATGCAAGAACTTCAGTTGGGAAGTATGTTTGGACTTCAAAATGTCATACAAATATCACTCATTACCATACATTTTTCAACTATGCTTCCATTATGTCACTCATTATTCACCACCATGTCACTTCATTTTCCCTATTGTTCACCATTAATGGGTCTCATTTATATCTTCTAAATATTATTTACTTTTAAGCATTTTTAAGAGATTCTTGATTAAATATTAGAAAATAACATATTTTACTTCATATATGGAAAGTAGATTGTTTTTGTGACATGTGTAGGTTCCAGGGAAGCTTCCAAGACACCTTTATGTGGCCTTGAATGATCAAATTCGAATTTGATAAGATAAGTCTCATGGAGAAAATAAAGGACAAAGGGATTTGATAAGGTAAGCCTCATGGAGAAGATCATGATCTCATGGAGAAAATCAAGGACAAAGGGAGTTTGTTACTCATCCCATTGTATAAATAGGAGTACAATCTCCTCCATTTATAAGCTGAGAATCTTCATTGGTAATCTTAGAGTTCCATTTGTAATCTTAGAGTTGGTTTGTAATGGAGATTTTGAAAGAAAGGATCATACTTCAATTTTGCTTCTACATTTGAGTCTCCATTGAAGTGTTGTGCATGTGGAGTTATGGAGGGCCCCCATGGCCTCACTTGCATGCTTATTTGCTTACTTTGGGTATAATTTATTTGATGTTTTTGTTTGATTTCAGCTTTCGAGTTTTGTTAAATGTTCTAATATTGGAAGAATCTTATTTGAAAGTGTTCTTGTAAGAGAACTGTAAGAGCTCATAAAATTATTAGATCTAGGTTTATTTAATTTCAGCTTTTAATTTCTTATTTGATGTTCTAATGTTTGAAGAGATCTTGTAGAATATGTTCTTGTAAGAGAATCATAGATCTCAAACAACTGTTAGATCTAAGTTTGATTAGTTAATGAAAGAGACCTTAATGAATATGTTCTTGTAAGGGGACTTTAAGATCTTGGACAAATTAGGAATCTTTCTAGATCCATATATTTTAGATAAGCACTTCTAAGTTTACCTTCCCGGATTGACATTAAAATAAACTCTAATTTGCATCCGCATTTTAGACTCAACAATTGCGCAAAATATATGAAAGTTAAAATGATGACTAGTTCTAATGAATATCAAGCTCAATCATTGTAATCATACTCTCAACAGGTCAACACTCTGGTTGTTACACTCTTGAGCCCTTCTCACACTCTTAAGAAATAAACGCACAATGCAGAATAAAAATCACTTTGTTACAGAGTCACTCTTATTCAGAAAAGAACGTCACACCTGAAAATCATTCTCTTAACAAATGTTGGAATACAAAAAATTAACACACCATCAAACTATAATGGGAACTAAATAATTGTCATGCTAACAAAGGGATCGATGCAAGACATATGTTGTCACACAATACAGAGGTTAGGATTCTGCAATCACTAAAGCATCAAAAATTCTAATAATAATGGTAACAACAATCACATATTAATCATAATTGATAGGAAATAAACAAAAAATACACAATACTTTCCTAACCAATGAACCCTGCTCAGCAGGAGGGCCCTATCTTCCTAGCAATGGCTAGTACACTACAAACCACACAATCTAGTGAATAGAAAGGTATGGCGTCATAAATCATTGAGATTTAGTGATAGATACTGATTTACAATTTCAATCCTTTGCCTCCCTATCATTCTCTATTTGTTTCTATATTTCTATCTTCGTGCATAGAAAGCACATTGCTTTATAATTTCATATTACAATGATAAGATCATAACGAGAATCTCTCGATTCCCATGTGATATAATTTGAGAATGCATATTAAAAATTTATAAGGTTAGGAATATTATGTAGCAAGTTTTCCAAATTACATTATTTATCAATAGGAAACCCTAATCGGATCAGCAAAGTTTGACACAAAAAAATTGAGCTCCAACAAGCGGCCAACACAAAAATGTTTCTCATCCTTGATCTGGTTGACCCTTCTTCTATCCCGATGTATTTGGTAACACTTTTCCATATTTATGTTGTCTTCAAGCCATTGGTACACTAGTTTTATTGGTGGTTAGCGAGCCTAGTTGTTCCAGAGATCTTAAAATATCCTAGGAGGAGAGTTCTACATCCCCCCTCTCCATAGCGACATGCTAAGAAAAAGAATCCTTGAAAACATTATTGCTCTGGGGCTAATTTCTATGTCTATCATTGACACTTGTCTCCTTCTTTTTGCTACACATGCTCATTCCTCCAGAAAGTAGGGGATATATTTCGATCCTCTATCCTCCTCCATGATTTACTAACTTTTATTGGAATTTTTGCATGTTTTACATTAGCGTAATGACATATTAGTTGAAACTTAATTGAAATTTTATTATGGTATATATTTTCACTTTGATATGATAAAATATGATTATGGTTTTGTTTCATATGTTGTAATATTAGAAATATAACAAATATATATTAAATATTAGATGAAATAATTAAATTTTCATTTTCAAAGTTTTTTTGTAGAACATGATCCTTTGAGAAGATTGAGTTGATCTTGAGATCATTCCAGATTATGTTGGGTATGGTTCAAACATTCAAGACAGTGATGATGAGGTAGATGGAGAGGACATTGAGGTAGACGACGAAGATGATGATTATGATGGTGATGATCATGATAGACATGATGATGATGATGATGATGAGCAACAAGTTGGTAGTAGCTAGTGAAATTTATCATAGCTAGAGACATTTATCATATAGACTCCATCATGGATCATTGTTCATAAATTGTTGTAATGTATCCTTTAATATTTATTATCATATGTATCATTTTCACCTACATTACCATATTGAGTTGTATCATTTTGACATGTATCATTTTGAAATATATCATTTTTACATATATCATATGGAGCTTCTTTATGTGTAGCTGGTGATAGACCAACAATTTTTTTATTAATAATATAAATTGGTTAGAGTTAAAAATATATATTTTATTTCATGCCAATGTTGTGGTGTGGTTTGTAACTATATGAAACCTGAAAGGTCTATGATATGGAAATCTCTATGATGTGAATCTGGGCCTACATTATGTGTAGCTAGTCACGACCAACTATTTTGTCTATTAACAATATATGTGTAGCTAGTCATGACCAACTATTTTGTTTATGAACAATATAAAAATATCGGTTATAGTTAAAAGAAATGTTGATGGTTTGTATGGATGTCCATTTCTCAAAAAAAATATTTATAAATTGTATGCTATAAAATATTTCAAGTGCAACATGACTTACTTTATAATCATAAAACTTATTTAATAGGCATGATATACTTAACTAATTTAATTGAAATAAAAAAAATTAAATAATAAATGGTAGCTATAAAGGAAGCATCATGAGTTATCAAAATGAAAGCATAATGTGCTGCTAAAGTGAAAGTAAAATTAGATCTTAAATTGAAAGCCATACTTAGAGCTATTATTTGGTCTAAATAGAAAGCTACATTGGTTGCTTAACAAGAAGAACATTTAAAGGCTAATTAAAAGGAAAATCCCAACACTAAAAAGAAGCAAACCTTGGACTAAAAAAGAAATAAACCCATATATCTACGTATTTCATAAACGTTGGAGTGGCTCAAAGATATTTTAGAGTTCAATGTTGAGATTTTAGAATAGATCATTTGGAATGCCATCCATCTAACACACTCTATTGGAGAGCGCTAGTAATGGGAGTATATGACCGCGGTTGTGATATCTAATTCAACTTTGTTCATGGGGAACTCATAGAGACGAATTGGATCTTGAACTTATTGAATGACTATGTTGAATCGACGAGCGTAAGGGATCTCCTGAAGGAATAGGAATGTTTGACTCAGCATCACTTCCGCGACCATTTAACTCTTTTCCCGTGTTGACTACCCCCCAATTTCATCATGGAGGAGCGCGAGAAGAGATAATAAATGTGTTTCTAGGCTCGGTAATGTAAAACTTGAATCTGAATGAATATCAAATTTGTGTTTTAGTTTGAAATAATAATTTTTGTATTAGATTTAGGTTGTTCGGTGTACTATTAAAATATTATGAATTAAAAAATATATATATTTAAGTTAAAAATTAATCAATTAAAAATAAATATGAATAATAAATCATGTTCAATATTAGTAAAATATATATAAGAAAATTATAATTTACATGTGTGTTTTTTATTTCGCCAAAAATAATGTATTCAATTGTTATTTCTCATTCTAATATTTAATATATATTGAAGAAAATGACTAATAGACTTAATCTTTTGTACCCTGCTTTAAAGCCTCTATCGAGACTTAAAACCTCACATAACATTCACATAAGACTTCATTAAAGCCTTCCTCCTTAAATCCTTCTATTGGGAATTAAAACCCTCTCATTAACCCTTTAATAGATTGTTTACATACATTTTAACATATAAAAACTTCTATCAGCGCTCTTCCACTTTATAAACCATTACAAAGGAAATCCATTTACAAAGAGAAATTCTCCCAAAACATACCTTCCCACTTTTTGTACGGCCTCTGCACAGACCCCGAGGTTACAACTTTATCGCTCATAGCAATTGGCTCTTTCACTCCCTTTGGCAGTCCACACACACACCACACACGATATATATATATCTCTCTATATATATATACATATTTAATATATATATATATAATATATATATATATATATATAATCATTATATTATATATATATATATATATATATACTATATATATAGTATATATATATCAATATCCTTTCCGCTCTGACATGTGATAATCAGAGACATTAATATATATTTAAGTCTTAAAACACTCACACAACACTTTAACGTAATGCATAGGAAAGACGGGAAATACAAAGGAAATCCCTCGCCAAACACATGTCCCTAGACTTCAAACGTTATATATTTGCATTCTTCGAATATTGTCGGGCCCGTTCCTTCCAAGTCTTCCGCTGCGCAACTCTGATCTGCACGATCTCCGATCTCTGATTAGCGATCACGCCAATCTCCGATCACCAATCAGCGCTTATCGTTATCATCGTATCGACACTTCCTCTAGCCAAACTTCCACTTGAACACCGATCAGATATCTTTTATGGACCTGATATGGTATAAACCAACCTTTATAAAGTTTTAAGTCTCGTTTCAATCCCAACTCCATTTTGCACTCGATTTTTAGTGTAACTTGAGCTTTTTTTGCTCGTGGCCCAAAATTACACAAATAACTCTACCGATGCGATGTTCCACTTGCTCCTCAATGACATCATCTGGACCGTTGATCTTCTAGATCCAACGGTTGCTGAGCGTTGATATTTCTCCTTGAGCTTCTCCCTTTTACTTAGTTTTTACGTTAAGTCTCGAAATCTTCCATGGGTTAACTCCTCTTCAAAGGGTTTGATTCCTTCACTATTCTTGCTACACGCTATCTCTTCTGAGCTTAAACTCTACACTCTCCTTTCATCTCTATTTTTTGCAGAGCTATAATGGATTCAATGATCCATCGTCAACCTCTGTACCATTTCCTCCCTCTGCGTGTTCTGCAGAACTATGGCTGTAATCCTCTGTATCAGAACCTACGAGTTCACATACAATTCCACACTCGAAACACGCATTCCAACTTGAAATTTAGTTGATTGTATTAATAAATATCAACAATGATTATAGAATGAGACTTCTGTCTGTCAGAGGCCTATTTTCCAATGTTAGTGGCCTCCATTTTGACTCGGCCCATAGGCTTACCTATAAGCCAGTGAGTTCTGTTGAACTCATCCTGGTTTGACTCCTCAGTCTATTGAACCGACTCCTAAATCCTCTGTCCATTATGTCCACTTATAATTAATTCCTAAAGTCTCTCTCTCGTGCCTCGAATCATGAACTGTTCTAAGAGTTCTAATTCACTTTGGACTCTTGTCATTTATTCCCACTCATGTTCTCATTTATTTGAGAGCTCCTACATTTTCCTCCATTATCTAATTAAATCACTTAAAGGCCTAATTTATCACTTAGGAATCCAACTTCCGAAAAATACATGACCCCCTATGTTTACTTAATTACAATAATTTTCCTTAGGTTGAATGCTCCTGCATGATAATGTCAGCTTCAACTTTGAAGTTCAGCGTCCACAAAATTGTACAAAGGTGAATGATCTGGGAGATGCTCTTTAAGGTACAATGATTTTTCTTAGTATATTCTTCTTTATTGAAATTCTATAGGGATAGAAGTATATGTTGTCATTGCATCTCCACATCGTGTCTATTAAATGGTATCAATTTGTCTTAATATCTAAGACAATTAAATCCATACGAAATTTATCCTGGAAATATTAAGTTCTTGACTACGTAGTGGTAGATATATTTTCTATGGTATCACATATTGGAAACCATGAAATGTTTAATTTTTCATCTTGTTAGAGTTCATTCCAAGACAAATGGGATATATGATATTTTGGCAGTATGTGATACTGTAAGTTTGTAACTTGTATATTCTTTGAAAAATCCCACAATTTCATTAATCATGGTCTTATCCCTATTTATAGGATATGAATTTACTTCTGTTCTAGGACTTCTTTCATGCTATAAAATCATTACATTTAAAAAGAAAAGAAAAAATGTTTTTTAACTAACTAAAATCAATTTCCAGAGCCAAGATTTCAATGTGCTTTAATATGTGCACTTGCTTGTACATTTTTATTTGTTTGTATGTGTGGCATCTAAGATCACCTTAGGGGTTGAGAGCATTTCATGTCAAATGAATCTTTCGTTGATAGATTCCAAGTCCACGTATTCCATGTTGATTATGATTAATGGATATATTCACATCCTATTCATTCTTCTTATTGGTATATGTATTGCTTGTCATGCAGCTGAAAAGTATGTTAAGAAGAAACAAACTTGAACACGCACTCATATAATTAAGAAATCTAGCCTTATATGAAAATCCTCTTAGTTAAAAAGAGGATGAGATTTATTAGGTTTTTAGTTCAGTCCATGGTTTGTAAGAGGATCAATACATAGAACTTTTGTTTTTTAGCATTTGAATTGTGATGTACAAAAACTAATATCTTCAATAGCATGTACTAAGGGTTCCTTCATGTTTTCCTTCATGTACTAAGTAGAGGTTATTTGAGCTTAACTTTGCTACATTATTTTGATCTATGCCTTTCATTTGTTGGAGATGATGGTGCTGTTGAGAGGTTGGTTGTTTTGAGTCTTGGTAATGAGAACTCAAGTGTCGTTATCGAAGGGATTTCATCAGATACTTTTGGAAGATCATTTTTTGTTAAGGTTACCTTATGTAAATCCCTCATATTTATAGCAATGAGAGAAGTCTAAGTTGGTTGGATATGAGTTCCTCTCAAAGGTAGACAACTAACTATACTATATGAATATAATTAAATAATATTAGTAATTGAAATAAACTGCCATATAGGTAATTGAAATATGCTTCGAGTGTGATATTGATGATTTCAATGATATGTAGGTATTTGATGTAGCATGTTTTTATTGGGCCTTGGGTCTTATCACTTGATAAATTATTTATGAATCTTTATATGTATTCTAAATACTTTCAATACACTTGTTTACTTTGGGGACAACACTACTTTACTTTGGGACAAGTGTTGTTGTCTAAGTTGCATGGTATAGTGAAGCATGAATGCATATCTATATATATATATATTATATATATATTATATATATATATATATATATATATATTATATATAAATATATATATATATATATATATATATATAATATATAATATATATAGATAATGTTTCTAGCACGTTCTTGTTTTGGATGTATGCATTCCTATTTTAAGAATAAAGGTTAATGGGTGTCCATACATTAGAAAGCATGATTATGGATAATACCTTCAGAGGCTTGTAAGTTCAACACATGTACTAACAAATTGCTTCTTTGTACCATTTTGAGTGCATAATAGATTTATGTATCAAAGTAGTTTCTTGGGTTTTAATTGCCTGAAGTGATTGTATTACATCCTAGAGAATGACGGGAGGTATCCATTATTTCTTGAGACCTAAAATCAGTTCTTGTTTTTGTTTCGCTTTCCATAGCATGCGCAGGGAAACTAATTCCAGACAAAATGCTAGAAATTGCTATAATAATAGTCTCATATGTTTCATGTAAAGGTCAAAATAAAATTGTTTTGAATTTTTTTTCCATTTCCAGCTTCCATATTGTTGAGGTCGATTTCTAGATTAAGGGTCAAAACTTCTTGTCAAATTATTTTTGTGTTTCCATCTGTTGTAATGTGGCATGTTGTTGCAGTTGATTTGGGGATTGAATGTCAACTAACTTGAAGTTAAAAGGGAAAAAGGCCTCAATAAAATAAATCCTCTTGATGGTTGGATTTACAAGGTAGCTCATTAGTAGAGAATTTTGCTTTATCCAAAAAATATGAAGACAGAGATGGAGATGAAATGAAGAAAAAGGGAAATAGCAAGAAAAAACTCAGGAAGAAAGTCTTGTTTGAAGATTAGAGGAGGAAGTGATAATTGATCCTGTCCATGCGTGAGGAGTTGCAATTATTATCAGTGAGTAACAATACATGAAATCTCAATGTACATCTTTGTAAGCATTTCCAAAGAAAAATAAAGTTTCCAACAATTTGTTTTTTTCCAATTTGGGTTCTTGTAGTAAAAATCTATTGTCTCTATGTTAATAGCTATCTGAATAAGTTTGGTTGTGCAATAGCTTCAATTTGATGTGAATTTTGCTATATAAAACTACATCGGATAATACTTTTGCATTCAATTACCTACAACCATATATTATCCTAACACCCACAACATTGGATTCCCTGTCCAACATTCTCTTGTTAGTTAATTCGATGCAATGCTGAATCACAATGTTATCTTCAATTCATAAAATCGCTAAGGTTAAGTGAATGCACAACCAGCCTTGTTATTTGAATGGGCATTCTACTAATTAATTCGTTAAGTGATGAGAGTCAACTAGGACTTAAACTGTTGGTGTATTTGTAACGAAACTTCAGACCATTTCCATTAGCAGCAATCATCCATGTTGGGCTTTAAGTCATTGTTTTATTGCTTGGTTTAATGACATCACACTCCCTGTGTTTCATCCATTAGTGATATGATGGTTATTGTATATTCCTTTGAGTAATTATTGTAAATCATAGTACAACACTAAAAGCTTTTAGTTGGTTTGCTGACTAGTGCAGGGATCATTTCAATGATATCATACCTATAAATTCACTAGAATATTATACTTATAGTTCATATATATTATTGTGGGATTTGTTGTTTTGGGAAAAGCTTTTGCTTTGTTTCTGAAGTTAATAACCAACACACCATTGTGTACTTTTGGAGTCAGAGACAAGGCATGAGCATGGGTGCTCGTGAACAAATGTTCATATTTAAATCTATGGGGGTGAATTCACAAATTATATTGTGTTCTGCTGGGTAAGATAGAATGAATGTTATTATATTATATTGGTTCTCCCATAAAATCATAATGCATTGGCCTGTAAGACAAACTCATGAGGTCGCAATTCATCTAGCTCCTAGTAAGAATAACTACACCAAGAACAAGGGCTTGGAATTTGTGAAAGCCTCTAGTAGAGTTTGGAAAAGATGCCTAGAAGAAGGGAGCCCTGGTTGAATCCCTCCAATTGGATGACGTTGAGGCCTCGAGCAAGTCCATGAGTGAAAATTTTGTTTGAATGGATCATGAAAATTCTTAGTAGGAGGCTACTGCGAAGAGTAGATCCCTTGGGCTTGGTCATGTACTAGCATAGAATGAACAACACTTACTGGGTTTTCCATAACTTTACTATCACAAAGATGTCACTAGTAATAGGAGGCTAGATAGGACACATCCCTTCAGTAGCATCTTGATTGGGATTTGTATGGAATCCTCCCTAAGGAGGAGGTTCACTTAAAAACATAATCAAACCTTGAATTTGTTCACTACATTATGCCAACACGGTTGTAGGTGATATTGAATAGAGGTAAAATATTGAAATTAAAAAATATGCAACCTCAAGCTTGGTGACTACTCTTTATCTTGGAAACCTTGAAGGTGCATATCAGGCTCACTTGGAAAGCTTGGGGTGCATATCAGAACTGGGTTGATATTGTTCTATTATAGTATAGAAACATGTATTGTTTAAGATGAGGATGGTGGGTGGGTTTCTATTAGGCTATGTGTCACTACCCTTATATAGTAAAACAAAAAAAAAAAATTATTTACCTTGCTCTGGACCTTCATAATTTATTTAACTGACATATTACACGTGTTACTACAATGTCATCAGTTCATATATTAATGTTACTATAACATATTAAAGGCTCGAATGTTAATATATATATATATCTATGGTGATTCCATGTGTTCGCGCTCACGAGAGCCATGAGCTGGCAATTTGGACATGTCACCTTAACATTCCCGCTACCACCTGGGCTTTGTATTTAATGTTAGTCAATCAATTGGATTTGCTCACCTGTATAACACTCCACTTGCTGTCCGGACGGGACAACTGGTCTCTCCACGCACCTCCACTGATACGGTTCTTGGATATTGAGACAGGGGCAGTTGATGATGTTAAATGCCATAACATAGCCCATAACCCCTCGGGATCGTACCCTGTATAGACGCTCAGGATTTCACTCCGGAAATCGACGGTGATAAGCCACAGGTCTTGGCTCAAAAGGAATTGGGCTAGGGTTTCATCGGGCATTTGCATATCCATTGCGAGGCAGCGCCTCTCGACGCTGGTTACCTCTGCGATTATAGTATGGCATTCTCCATTCGGTTCTTTATTCAGTGAAACCATACCGTCAGCTTCCTTGGGTTGCAGTCTCCCATGGTCGAGGTCGATACGGCTAGCTTTCTGTATGAAATGTCCGAGCTCTTCTCATTTAAAGGTAACTGTGGTGTCCTTTCTTTTCAACTGAGGCATAGCTTCCTTATTGTTTGTTTGTTTATTAAAACACGTTTAATCGGATATGCACTATAAACTTGTCAGGATACCAAGGGCGAGGGTTTGGCGATGGAGTTTCCAGGATTCCGGTTCCTCTGCATTTCCAGGTGAGTTACCCTAACCCACGGGTTGTGATTTCCTTTTAACTTGGACTTGGTCTGAATGATGATTTTCTTCATGTCAGGAGTCTTACCGCTTCATTATGGCTTGACCGAGTTATGACGCCCTCGGCAAGGAATCTCTGGTTACTGAGGGTTTAATTTTACCATGTCCAGTTCTAGGTAGTTTTCTTTAATCTAGGTCAGGGTTTGGTAACTGAATCAACTCGAGTCTTCTTGAGGGATCTGTGAGTATTATTGTTGAACTTCCATATTTGTAATGAGGGTAGCCAGTCGGCTTTACCACCCAAAGTTTGAACAATGATTCGAGTTATGCCAGGTTCCAGTTCCGAATGAACTTTAAGGGTTTATACTGAGTTATCATTTATTGTTTGTGTATCGACTCTAACTATTATATTTCAATGTCTATTAATGTTATTTTTCTGAGTTCACGCAGTCTGTCAGTGCTCTCCTGTAATTATTCGTTTTATTGTATGAATGCTTATGAGGGCTCTACCCTGTTAACGATAGCCGTTTGCTCTTATTTCAACCTTGGAAATATACTTCTGTTACTTATTTAGAATGCACCGACCTTGCGGTCATGCGTGCGTAATCTATAGTGATGATAGCGTTTTTACCTTCCGAGATGAGGTTCTTCCTATGGAATGCCTTCGGGTTTTTGGCGACTGTTATTTATATATGTTTATATTGATGCTGTCTCTGCTCCTCGGCTTTGTGCTTTTATATATTCCTATCAATGGTATTCTGGACAAAGTTCTATCAATAACTCGATGTGCACTGTATGTTTACATGGTACTTGTATATGTATGGATGGTTTATCTTTTGTCATGACTATCCCAATTGTTTTTTTTCTGTCTCGGTTGACTCCGTTATCTCCTTCGGAGGTGAGACTAAGCGATGTCATGCCCAGTCTCTTGTACCCTCGCGGGTGAGTGCTGGGAACGTTGAAATTCCAGGAAACCCTTTGGTCCCATCCCTGGCAAATAGTTCTTTCTATTATGTTACCATATGTTAGCTGCATATTACTAAATTATTTTGCAATTCGTTTCTGATATGTTGTCTGGACCGAGTAACAGTATATTACATGGAATTTGAACTATACTTATGCGGTTATGAAAAGTACAGTGTAATTTTCCCCTCTGTTTCATATTCATTAAGGTACCGATTATTATCTTTTCTTAACCTTTGAATTCGTCTACTGGTCGATTTAAACTGAGGAATAAACTGGCAGTCTTAATTGTTAAAGGAAAAATAAATAAACTACCCTGTTCATCTTATTTTATTTCCCTATTTATCGTAGACAACAACCCCTACAGATTTTATAATACAGTCTTATCTTACAGATAAACAATAGAGTCTTACTTTACAGATAATCAACAGTCTTTACAGAGAAAGAAAAGATTCCTACATTAATGCTGTAACCACATTTCACTTACCTGTACCGTGCTTTCTTTAATTCTCTGTCTTTTCAAACTAAAGAAACTCCTACAGAGCTTGTTATCCTCCCAGCCACGAGATCAGTCATTTCGACCTGATTCTCTCCCCCAAGCTCGCTTGTAGGCCACTGCCTTCCGCAAGATGATGCACGCTAACAGCAGTGCAGTATGATGCACAACAGTGCTGATACTATCTGATCCTCACCAGACATAGTACCATCTCTTCTTGCTTCTATCTTCCTTTTCTTTTTCCTGTCTATTCCTTAACAGCCCAGGCCCTTTTCCTCTTTTCCATTTCTATGGTAAGGAAAAGTGGTTAGGGTTGCCCTTATTTGCTGGCAACTGTTTCTTTTAATTAAGCAAGAGGAAGTAAATAACTTTTCCTCACAAAGTTACTTACAATATTACTTAATTCATAATTTCGAATAAATGACATTTCAATATTAATAAAGTAATAATTCCTGTTTTCACATTTACCTAGCATGGTAACTTATAAAATTATTCATATAACTGTTTGGTGATGACATCTCCTCCCCCTGAGATTGGACACCGTCTCGGTGTCTTACAGTCATGAACAGGTCTGGATATGTTTTCTTCATCAATTCCTGGTCTTCCCAAGTGGCCTCCTCGGGTCCAAAATGCCGCCATTGTACCTTAACTTGGGTAATAACTCGTTTCCGCAGCTGTACTTCTCTCTGGTCGAGAATGCTCAGCGGTTCGACCAGTACTTCTCCTTCCGGTTCGACCTACATTACACAAATTCTGAGTTAGTTTTTTCTTCCAAATAGGATTCTTGCTGAATCTTTATTATAACAATAACCCCACCTATATATCCTGCCATCGGATTACATGCTTAGGGTCATACACATACTTCTTTAGGACTGAAACATGGAATACGTTATGGACCCGAATGTGACTTGGCAAGGCCAGCTGGTAAGCCACCGGTCCGATCCTTGCTAGTATCTGAAAGGGTCCACAATATCTAGGTGCCAATTTAGCGCAACCAGCCCATTGCAAGGTACTTCTTTTGGCCTGAATTCAAATATACACATGATCCCCAACCTGATACTCCTTAAATCTCCTTTTCCGATCAGCAAAATTCTTTTGTCTATCCTGAGCCGCCTTCAGATTAACACGTACTCTCTTTACCATGTCCTCCATTTCTTTAAGCATGTCAGGTCCTAGCCTTAATTTATCTTTAGGTCCTCCCCAGCTGGAGGGTGTACGGCATTTTCGGCCATACATAACCTCGAATGGACTCATTTGAGTTGAAGTGTGATAACCATTATTATATGCAAATTCCACCAAATGTAAATATTCCTCCCATCGTGTGGGTTGTTGCATAACATAAGCCCTTAGCATGTCTTCTACTACTTGCTTCACTCGCTCTGTCTGTCCATCAGTTTGTGGATGGTACGCTGTGCTAAAATTCAGCTGAGTACCTAAATCAGCAAACAATGTCCTCCAAAAAACTGATGTGAATTTCACATCCCGATCAGAAATTATTGTTTTTGGAAGGCCATGCAACCTGAATATATTCTGCATAAAAACGTGAGCGATTTGTGCAGCTCTGTAAGTAGATTGCACTGGTATGAAATGTGCAGCCTTACTCAATTTGTCCACTACTACCATAATGGAATCATTGTTTTTCTTTGTTCTAGGTAACCCTGTAATAAAATCCATGGAGATGATTTCCCATTTCCATTCTAGAATGAGCAAGGGTTGTAACATCCCTGCTGGATGCTGATGTTCAGCTTTAATTTGCTGGCATTCCAAACACCGTGCCAAGTATTCTACAATATCCTTTTTCATTCCTGGCCAAAAATATTCTTTCCGGATTGCTGTCATCATCTTTTGATAACCCGGGTGACCAGCATAATGGCTGATGTGGAATTCGTCCATAATCAGACTTTTAATTTTGTTTTGATTGGGCACGTATATTCTTTGCTTGAAATAGACAATTCCCGCGTCATCTGTCGTGAATTCTTGTTGGTTGTCCTTTCCATCAGATTGTTGTATTTGCTGTTTTAGCTGTTGGTATTCTGTATCTTGGCCTGAAATTTCCTTTATTATGTCTAGAAAAGGGTTTTTCCATCCAGTAATGGAGATTTCATACAGGCTTTGTACTTTCCTGCTTAAAGCGTCTGCTACTCTATTCGCCTTACCTTGCAAATGTTTTATATCGAAGTCGAAACCACTTAAAAAATCCATCCACTGTGCTTGCCTAGCGTTTAAAGTAGGCTGGCTGAAATAGCTGGTTAAGCTATGGTGGTCGGTGAGCAGCAAAAATTTCATGCCCATAAGATAATGCCGCCACTTTTTCAGAGCATGTATAACAGCAGCCAGTTCCAAATCATAGGCGGAATATCGCTGTTCATGTTCTTTTAATTTACGGGATTCGTAAGCAATTACCCGGCCTTCTTGCATTAAAACTCCACCCAATCCTTCCTTACTTGCATCTGTGCAGACCACATAATCCTTATGAGGATCTGCTATACTCAAAATTGGTG
>APFE030858290.1:3576-69015 GCA_000404065.3 Pinus taeda
GCACTTAAGAAATGGCGACCCTACCTAATGGGAAGACACTTCAAGGTAAAAACAGATCATGATAGTCTTAAATACATTCTAGAACAAAGATTATCTTTAGAAGAGCAGCAAAAATGGGTCACAAAGATGTTGGGTTATTACTTATAAATAATCTACAGAAAAGGGAAGCAAAATGTTGTGACAGATGCACTCTCAAGAAAGGATGAGGATGTGGAAGAATTTCTTTGCGCCATTTCTATTATCCAACCAGATTGTATAAACGAAGCAAGGGATGAATGGAAGAATGACAAAGACGTGTGGGCACTCATTCAAAAGATACAGCAATATCCCAATGCATCTTTTACATTTAGCTGGAAAAATGATTCACTATGGTACAAATACTAGTTCTACCTATGTAAGAATTCCCAAGTCAAACAAAATATTCTTAGGGAATTGAACACCTCTCTCTTAGGAGGGAACTCATGATTTCTAAAAACTTACCACAAGGTTAAGATGGAATTTCTTTGGGATGGCCTTAAATTAGATATTCAAAAGTTTGTGGCAGAATGTTTGGTTTGCCAACAAAATAAAGTTGAAACAATTAAGGCCTAGGTCTATTACAACCTTTATCCATTCCAAACCAATGTTGGGAGGAGGTTTCAATGGATTTTATCATAGGTTTACCCAAGTCTGAAGGAAAAAGTGTTATCATGGTGGTAGTTAACAGACTTGCCAAGTATGCACACTTTTGTGGATTATCTCATCCATTTAAAGCGAGTATAGTTTCTATTGCATTTATGGAAACAATCCAAAAGCTACATGGAAACCCAAAGATTATTGTAAGTGATAGAGATCCCATTTGCACTAGAAATTTTTTGACAAAATTATTTTCTTATCTTCATACTCAATTAGCTCATACCTCATATTAGCATCCTTAATCTGATGGGAAAATCGAGATAGTAAACAAATGTTTGGAAGGATATCTTCGTTGCTTTGTATGTGATAAATAGATGCAAAGGTTCAAATGGTTGCCTCTGGCTAAATGGTGGTATAACACTTCCTTCCATATTGCAACAAAAATGATCCCATTTGTGGCACTTTATGGATATCATCCACTGTCCATCACATTATATTTAAGAGAAACTTCTAAGGTTCAAGTAGTGGAAGATCACATCGAGCATCAACAACAAGTTCTCCAACTCTTAAAGGATAACCTCACCTTGGTGCAGAATAGAATGAAATAGCAAGAAGATCAACATCGCAGCAAAAGAAGTTTTGATGTAGGTGATTGGATATTCCTACGGCTACAACCATATAAACAAATGTCCCTCAAGCAAGCTAAGAAGGATAATAAATTATCACCAAAGTATTTATGGTCTATACAAGGTGTTGCAAAAGATAGGTACTATGGCATACAAATTGAAACTTCCTGCAGCTTCCTGAGTGCACCGAGTTTTCCATGTTTCATGCTTAAAGAAGGTTATAGGTGACAAGATCCCAGTTCAAACAATATTTCTAGAACTTGATGAGGAAGGAAAAATCATATTGGAACCTGAAGCACTCAAAGAAAAAAGAACTCCACAGCCACAAAATCGATCAATTTTAGAGTATCTCATCAAGCGGAAGAACTTACTCACTAAAGATTCCACATGGGAGAATGAGAATTTTATACAGAAGCATCCAGAACTACTCAAGCATTGAGGACAACACTTTTTTGAAAGAGAGGGGCATGTTAGGTCCCTATAATACTAGTGATTCTCACATTACTATTGTCATTGTATCCTTTATTGTTATTTTTGTGCCGCTATTGTCCCTATATTGTTATTATTTTGCCCCATAGAAGCCCACTATTGTTATTTTTGTGCCCCTATATTATTATTGTTAGGTCGGCTTGGGTTATATTGTGACCCCTTAGACTCCTATATATAGAAAGGAGGTTTTGTCGTTTGTATCATCCAATAAATGTTCATTTGTGTAATGTAAAGGAGGTTGCCCCATCAAAAAAGCTGATTCCTAAGTTGTTCATCTATCTTTTCTATATTTTTGTGAGTTGGTTTCATAACAATATCTAGCTCCCTCTGCCTCTCCTTTTTCTCTCTATATCACCCCCAAAACATACACACTCTTTCTCCATATCTATATATCTATCCCTTCCTCTTCCTCTCCCTTTGTCTTCTACTTCACTCTCTCTCCCCTTCATCTATCTCTCTTCCCTCCTACTCTCCTCCCTCTTTCTTTATCTCCCTTATCACTCCCTCTCTCTTTCTCTATCCACCTTTCTCTCTCTATGTATTTCTTCTTACCTCCCTCTCTCTTTCCCTCCAACTCCGTCTCTCTCTCTCCTCCCTCTCTCCTTCTCTCTTCCTCCCTCTCTCTCTCCCCTCCCTCTATCTGTCTTCCCCCTCTCTATATATTCACCCTCCAACCATATCACTATCTTCCTCCCTTCTCCTTCTCTCTCCTTATCTTCTCCCTTCCTTCCACCTCCCCTTCTTTGTCTCTCTATCTCACCCCAAAACATACACACACTCTCTATCTCCCTTGTGACTCCCTCTCTCTCTCTATGGCTTTCTTCTTGATTTTATCTCCATATCTCCCTTATCACTCCCTCTATCTTTCCACTTCTATCACTTTATGTCTTTGTTCTTTCCACTATATATATATATATATATATATATATATATATCTATATATATATATATATATATAATATATATATTATATATATATATCATGATATATTATATATATTATAATATAACAAATTGATATCATATTGGATTTAATATGTTATTAATCCAATTGTTATTAGATTTAATACTGTTAATATTACATTTAATAATGTTTTTTATGGCATGATAACAAAAATTATAATAAAACTACATTAACTAATATTTTCGAATATTAGAACTTTGATGTGGAAATATTTATGCATTTAAAGACTTTAATATATCCATAGGATATGGTTTTTCCCTTTAAAGATTTATTTTACAAATATTTAATCAAACAAATATGAAAAAATTTTGGAGTAGCATTTTAGATTCTTTGCGTTCAATTTATCTTTTTCCTTTGATTTAAGAGATGTTATTAGCTTTAGTAAATCTCAGTAAAGATGTTTAATATTTTAGCTAATTTGAAATTTTAATGTAGTAAAAATGGTTGTTAAATGTAAATTTATGATCCATTCAAGTATATGATAAAGGGAATAGTAAATGCATGAGATAATTTAATCACAATTATATACAATATTACATAGTAATATTTTAATATTTAATCTTAGACCATTAATAATATTAAAAATTATATATAATTTAAGATTATTATCTATTAAAATTATATACAATATTTATATTTTTTATATTTAATCTTAAACCATTAATAATATTAAAAAGTTATATTTAAAATATTAAAAAGTTACATATAATTTAAGATTCAAACTAATATTTTGATAGAGATTAGTAAAAAATATTTTTATTATTTTCAATGACTTGAGAAATACTTACCCAGGTGTGTCATAACCACAGTAGAATGTGGGCTTCGTCCCAATAAATTGGAACTAATTGGGACTAACTAATGATGAACGTGAACTTGATTAATTAAACATAACTATATGGGAAAGGATGATATATCATAGACCATGAAATTAAATGCATAAATTTAAATTAAACATATTTATGAATGGTTACAAGTAAATTTATCTACACATGAAGGTACAACCACATCTGGCATCTGCAATGTACAACCACATCTCGCATCTACACATTAAGCCTTTCCTATGGAAAAATTTGCATCATCGGATTTGTTAGACGAATGAAAATTTCTCAATGGTTGGATTCCACTGCTTAAATTGTCAACTGACTCTTGATTTAGGCTACTTACTTTTCATTTTTTTCGTTAAAAGCATCTGGTTTTCTGGATAATTTTTCAGATTCATATATGAAAACAAAACTGACAAGACGATATTGAGAAAATTTTGATCCTGCATTATGTTGTCAATAAGTATTTTTGTTTTGAACGAGTTTCTGCCTCGATCATTTAGGTATGGCTTTGATTCTGGTAAACAATGCCACTTTAAGGCGCATGTGAAACATGTTCTTGCCCTATTTGAAGCGTTCATTTAACCTCTTAACATTGTTTTTCAGCTTTCAATACTGCAAAACTTGCACCTTTATTTCTTCTGTTATGGCTACATATTATGTTGTGAAACTGGATTATTGCGGATTTTTTCATATTGTAGTTATAGTTTACAACATCATCTCGTTGTCATGGTGATGATGTGAAGAATTTTTTACCGCTTTTGTTTTGACTTGTTCCATTCATAATAAAAAGCTCCATTCTCGAAACTGTTTTGGCCATATTATCCTCTTTCTAGGCTTTTTTAAAAGCAAGCGGTACATATTTGATACCAGACTTCCCCTTAAACATCCTCAAATAGGTAGTCGTCGGCTTCGTATCAAACGAATTATTGGCAACCATCACCGCTCGAGAAGGATTTACATTCAAAAGCGTAAACAAAGCCTAGTAATCTTCAGTGAGCATGCTACCAATCACAGTGAAACCTACGTTCTTACAACTCCGGAAGCAACTCAATGACATTGCCACGGTGTCATCGCGCGCATTCTTGGGTAGAATACAGACGATACGGCCGCCAGTCTGCCGAGCTGCTGCTGCTCAATCTATGGGACACGTTTGTGCTATTATCGTCGCCATATATTTATTGTAGTGGCCACATTATCGTGATATTTAATGATCAGTTTGATGATTCGTCCATATACATATACCGTTTTCTTGCATTCTGAAAGTAAATGTGGTTTAATGAAAGGATTTTAATTTCACACCAGCGACCATAAATAACTTCTTCTAAGTGATATAGATGTAGACGTAGATTTATATTATTTTATAATATATATAAAAAATTTATATTATTTATAATATAATAATTTACTTTTGATCTCACATTAGAACGTCCAAAAAATGATATACATGTGAGTTATAGATTAAAAATAATATAGCATCAAAGTTTCTATGTGGGGAAGGCAAGAAAGGAATCATCATTTTATGAAAAAGGAAATGAACAAAGTTTAAGGAATATTATTTAGATAGTTTTATATATAAGTTATAAATATGGAAATATTTTAATATTATTTTGGTTTAAAGTTACTATAAAGTAAAAAAGAGAAAAGAGTTGTAATTTTTTTATTCTTTAATTTATTAGATGATATTTAATGTTTGTAAGAGTACAACAATTCTTTATTTTTACATGGTAATTTTTTTAAGTGAATTCATTGTCCTGTATGTCTTGAATCCTTGTTGATGTTGTTGAGTGCAAATGTGAAAATTCTCCTATCCTATATCTCTAGCTACATGTGAGAAAAATGGATGGCACTTATTTTATTTTTGTATTTATTTTATGTGATTCACAGAAAATGAGAGGCAAAAAGAAAATCTATGTGAAAAACCACGCCACAAGATAATCACGCTCCATTTACATGCTGAGAGTTGATACTATTGATAATGTGAATGCAAAGATTGAAGACAAGGAGGGGATTCCTCTGATTCAACAAAGATTCATCTTTGCAAGGAAGGAACTAGAAGATGGGAGGACTATGGTGGATTATAATATTCATAAGGATTTAACCTTGCATCTTCTCTTTAGGCTCTATGGTGGCATGCAGAGATTTGTGAAAATGATGATGGATTAGATGATCACATTGGAGGTTGAGAGTTAATACAATTGATAATGTAAGTTTTCTAATCTTTGATTCACGGATTCAACTTGATTTTTCACGAGGAGTTTTTGAAAACATAGAAAAACACGTATAAAACTTTACCTAAGGCATGTGTTAATGATCAAATCTAGTAAAGAACTCTAAAATATTTTCAAGATCAATTTATAGATGAGAAATATTCTCAATTTGAATTACATAACTAATTTATGAAAAAATCATCTATCTTCATTAGAATAGAAGAGGTCAAAATTATAGTTATGAAGTAACTTTCTTATGTTCAATTTGAAATTGGATTTGATTTCCAAAAAAACATCTATTTGCATTAGAATAGAAGAGCTCAAAATTATAGTTATGAAGTAACTTTCTTATGTTCAATTTGAAATTGGATTTAAAGGAAGTCTTCAGCAAAGATAGCATGGGAGACATTGGCAACAAACTATAAATATATGGCCATGGCCAAATTCGGATCTCTACTTTTCATCAGTTCTCAATAAAATCAATTTTAATTGAGATATCTGAGTTGGCCTCTGTTTGAAGTTACAACATTCTATTTGACCCCAAACACAATGTACAAAACAAAATTACAATGAGGACTAGGATGGAAGCCAACCTCTAATCAGTTTTAGTTGAGATATCTGAGTTTGCTTTTATTTGAAGTTACAACATTCTATTCGACACGAAACACAATGTACCCAGCAAAATTACAATGAGGACTAGAATAGAAGCCAACCTCCTATCATATCTATCTTGTAAGATCACTGCTCAACCTAAAAGAGTAAAGAGAATTTGTCTTCGAATAATAATATAACTGATTCCCTATACATGTTACTTATTGCATATTAAATATGTATATTTTGTAAACCCAACAAAAAGGAACTTGAGAGCCTTTCATGAATGAACTATGTTTGTTCATTTGCACTTGATGCTTCCTTCTGGACTTTATCAAGAACACACAAAAATATCAGCTTTATTCTCACTCAAATAGTTTTTCCTAATTTTGGCCATAAAGGCGGAACAGGGCATTGGTAGAGGTGATGTTTAATAATTTTTTCCTAGTGGCTTATTGAAACTGCAATTTACTTTTTCCAAAATTTTGGTATATTTTGTTTTTATTGTTTTATAATTTTGCTATGTTTTGTTTTTATTGTTTTATTTTTATTATGACTTTTTGTAAACGAAATTGGATTTGTGTACCCACAAGGTAAAAGGATCTTCAATATTTGAACCTCATAGACTTTGCCATACATCAGAATGTGAATGTAAAATCACAAGTGTTATCTCTACACTTATTTAAGTATACAAATAGAAATAAGTGGAGGGAAAAATTACATCCTCAAATGTCATGAGTCATTGCAGGCATGTTCCTATATAGTTGATTAAAGGAAACAGTTCCAAACTTGGAAACATTTGGATAACATATCACAAGTGTCTTCATTTACGCTCTTCTTTCTTATGCCTTAAAGGAAACACTTCCAAAGTAGGAAACATTTAGATAACATATCACAATTGTCTTCATTTATGCTCTTCTTTCATATGCCTTAGGAGGTTCTCTTTGCAACATCTAGTGGAAATGCTAGTTTTAGATTTGAGAGAGGAAAGTGTCTCAAACAAACTTGTGATTATGGAGTTTTTGCTACGTTTGATTATGGTCATAATTTTAGAGTTGAGAGAGGAAACTATGCCAAACAAACGTGTGATTATGGAGTGTTTGCTACATTTGATCAAACAAGCTATGTGAGCTCATTGGATAAAACCCCAACAGAAGGATAACTTGAATGTGTTAGCACCATTCAAGAGATAGTTGAGTTGGACTATAGGTCTTTTAGATGAGTGATCCTTAATATCACTGGTTATATTATTTTAATATAAGGAAATCTACTAGACATAACCCAGCTAATGAGTTTTATCCCATTGAAAGGCAAAAACAAAATGCAAACATCTTAGGCCAAACCATTTGTGCTTCTACAACATTGTGAATAGGTTCTCTCCCATCTTAATGTTGTTGAGAAAAATAGTAGATTTCTTATTCCTTGTACAACCAAGAGAATCAAAACATTTAGAAAATCTACCTCTTACCATTATTTCATTGAGTCAAGAAGATGATGATGTAAATGTAAGTGTGAAATAAATGTCAGTGATGAAGCAGAATTAAGTGAATCAAAAAATTTAGAAAATGTACCTCTTACAATTATTTCATTGAGTCAAGAAGATGATCATGTAAATGTAACTGTGAATTAAATGTGAGTGATGAAGTAGAATTGAGAGTGTACTCATGTCATCTATTCATCATACTAAAAATTTTATCTCAATCTATAAGGATTATGTGAGTAGAACTATTTATAAAAAGGTCTTAACGATCCATCACATCAAAGTATTATTTGTTGACATGTTTCCAACCAACTAATGTGGTTCATCTTATCCTCTTGATGATGAACCAAATTAGTTGGTTTGAAGTAGGTAGGAAAATAATACTTTCATGTAATGGATCTTGAAGACATTTTTCTAAACTAAAAATGTTTTTTTAAGCACATATATATGGTGGTTTCATATTGTTTATTTCTATATTCTAATGAATAAGATTTACTAATTCATATGCTATGTTTTAAATGAAAAGTTTACCTTTCCAAATGAGAAGGAAGATAAAGAGGTCATGGGAGAATGAGTAAGAATATTTTTGGACGGTTGAAAGGAAATTTTTATTGAGATATAGAAATCTTGGGAAGTTAATGGCAGGTAATGAAAAATATCAAAGATTTAGAAAAAAAAAAAAAAATTTTTTAATAAAATGAACAAATAAAAATTTGATCATGTCCATAGAAAATTAAGATTATCTTAACCTTAAAAGAAAAATCTTCAGACTGCCCTTGATTCTAAATGAAAATTTAGAATCAATGAACCATATTAATTAATTTTCCCTTTAAGGATGTAATGAACATCTAAAATCAATGTTAAGAGTTTCCCATGTGGAATATTTGTAAAGTAAGGAAAATAATTAGTGGAACTTATGGCACCCAAAATCGATAGTTATGTACTCATGTTAATTGTTGTTCATCTTGGAAAGTTTATGCATGTTTAAAAAAATGGTTATATCATTTTAATACATCATAGTTACTAAGTTTGAGTTTGAATTTAAATTTGGATTCCATACGGGGAAAATAGGCTATCTAAAATTCAACACAAAAATTGAGGAGTATTCCTCTTACCACTAATAAAAATTTATTTTTTAATAAATTTTAAAAAATCAAAATCAACAACCTTTATATTCAAACTCACTCCTAAAAAATATTGTTTTCAATCACATTATGGAAGTTGTAAATAAAATTAGATATGGATATTTGTAAAAAAGAAATCATTATCAATAGAAGTAAATGGAGATGCATGGAGGTGAATAAGATGAAATAAGGATAAATCACTCTTTCTACATGAACAAAATTGAACAAAAAAGAATGACAAGTCTTACATCTTTTAGAATTTTTAGTTGGTCAATAATAAATAAGATTTTAAAAATAAGAAAAAATTACTTTAAAAATCACTACTCTAATTTATAAAATAATTCCAAAATAAATCACTACTCTCATTTATAAAATAATTTAGAGAAAATTTTCATTAATATGAAGATGACTTTTTCAAAGTGAAGTGAAAATTTAAATATCAAATTACTTTATTTCACTTTTACAATCTTCTTTCCAATTTTTTTTATTAAAATATTCCTTTGGCCTTGCTTATTTCCATTCACTTTGAAAATGACTTCTTTACTGAACTCATTTGTCCCTTCATTCTTCAATATTTTCCTACTCGAAATTATGTATCCAAAACCCAATAGTTGAAATTTTCATATGTATGAGTTTTCAAATAAGAACAATGATTTATCGAAAAGGTGGTGAATGTAGTAAGAACTTACATTAGTGAGATAAGAAAAGTTAACCCATCAATCTCAACAGAGATGATGGGTGGAAGGTTAGTAGAAGTTGGATTCCTGCGTTGTCATCTTAGGGTTTCTTCCTCCCCCCCTCTGTTTTTCTGAGGTGCTTTCTTTGTGTGGGTTTGGTTTTGTCCGTGTGAGTCTGATATCGCTTATCGCTGACTGCATTGTGTTCTTCCCTTGTTCCTTTGTGTCTTCCGGTCTCTTTATAACCTCTTCCTGTGCTTTATCTCCGGTGTATGTAGAATTTATTAAAATCGAGTGAGATTTATTCATATAACAATATTAAATCGAATGTCAGTTCAATTAACCCCTTTTATAGGCTTTATTCTAGTTACTAATTAATGAATTTCTACATTATAATTATAGACATATAGTACTATTAATATAGTCCCATATATATTTCATAGTATGTTTAGTTTAGGACTTATATATATTAATTTAAATATTCTAGTAAATTATTTAATTACTTATATTAGTATTATTAATTATACATATTATTATTTTTTACACATAATATTAATAACTAATTTATATATAGTACATTATTATAAATTAATAAATATAATTTTTTGACCTAATTTAACCTTTTCTATAAAATTATTTCGTATAACCTCATCCTAGTAATTTAATTTAGGATTGGTTTAAATATATTAATAAATTAATTATTTATATCTTCAATATTATTAATTATATATATTATTATTAACTTGTATATAAGACATTAATATTAATAATTAATTCATATATAGTACATTATTATAAATTAATAAATATAATAAAATTTTGACCTAATTTAACCTTTTCTATAAAATTCTTCAACCTATCTAGTAATTTTAATTTAGGATTGTTTTAATATATTAATAAATTAATTATTTATATTTTCAATATTATCAATTATATATACTATTATATAAGGCTTTACTATTTTAGCAAATTAATATATTGTTTTTAATTGACCTAACTTAACCCTTTTCCAAAATTAATTATAAATAAATTACAATTATACCAAAATTAGGGTATTTAGTAAATTAGGTATACTAATTATATTATTAAAATATACATTGATTTAATGAATTAATAATTTAATAAATATTGACAGATAATTTTATATGTAAAGGGGTAACATTGTAAATTAAATGAATATAATAGTATTTTAATATATTAAATTAGTGAGAGGAAGTTTGACTGGGGTGTTGGTGTGGAAAAGTAGTCGTTAGACTGTTGTAGCCGTTGGAGTCTCTGCTTGGACTATTTAACACGCTGATCTGGATCTGTTTCTTCATCTTGTCCTGACGATGAACCACATTGGTTGGTTCGAAACGCGTCGACGAAAGTCTTTCTTATGTGATTTACGCTGAAGCTCTCCTTATAACTATGACAAATCACAGAAGTCTCAATTCTACAAAAGTTAACCCAATTAGAAATCCTTAAATTGTATTTAGAATTGCTTATTTTCTTTTTCTATATCTACCCAATTTGTTAATGAATTGTCAATATGGGATTTATGAGAGTTGGAGAGCATGGACATGTTTCACACTTAAGTCTTAATAATGTTTTTTTTTTTCACGTTCAAGTTTTAATCATGTTTCTTTTTTATATAGAAAGAAACCAATAGTCAAAATTTTCAGATGCAAGTGTTAGAGAGTTTTCTAATAAGTGCAATGATTTATTGAAAATGTGGTGAATGTAGTTAGAATTTTGAATTGTGATGCGGGAGCATTCAGCCCAAAGGGAAATTATTGTAAATAATAGACATAGGAGGTCATGCATTTGTGGAATTAGTTTCCTAAATTCCAAGTCAGTTTAATATTTAGGCTTTTAAGTGTGATTAATTAGATATTCTGAAAATAAATAAAATAAAACTAGGAGAGCTTTTAGGCATAAAGCATTGAATGTGGATCATTATGGGATAAAGAAAGCTTTTCTATTTTAGAACAGGGAAAAATATGGGAAAAAGCCTCAAGATGCTTTTGCCATATGTATGCATTGCATGTAGAGTTAGAGCTTTTAGTTGAGTGATTTTAGGATTTTTAGATCATGCTTAGTTTTATAAATTAGGAATCCTAAAAGACATTGAAGATCATAGAGAATGAGTGAGAATGAAGAATGAGAGGCCATGAATAGGCCATGAATTCTCTTGTAAATATTTTATTTCTTAATTAATTATTCTCATATTTTTGTGTGCATATCCATCTGATTGATACACACTTCTCATCAGATTGCTTAACTTGAATTCTCATCAGATTGAATTCTATTTGAAATAAATTGTGAGCATTGGCATAAGTGTGAATCCCTTTAAATTTGTGAGTTATAAAGTTACACTATATGTTGGGAAAAACATTTCTGCAGTAAATGGTAGAATATGAATTTGACAGGAATGTGAAATTATAAGCTTCCGCACATGTGTTGAAAATTGCCATGTGTTGAAGTGGAATTGGGCAATTAATTGAGGTGCATGCTTTATATGCATGAGTTGTAAAAGATCCTGGTTATATGCAGGCCTACCCTGCATCAAGTGGTATCAGAGCAGGAATAGCTCTTTTTGAAGGTTCAAGTGTTTTTTTGTTAAGTTAATTGCATGTGATGATTTTTGGGATTGATGAATATTGTTTTACAAGAATAATGAAGAAATCTCAGCGAGAGGAAGGAGAAGTGAATGTGGCAGAACCTAAAGATTCAACAAAGGTTGAATAAAGTTGCAGATGAGGGAAGCAGTGGAGGATGCTCAAAAGGTTCCAGCAGAGGAACTATGATTACCAAAAGACCAGATCCGGAGGGAAGGATTGGTGAGGTAAGTGGCAGCAAAAGAGTTTGTTGTGGCAGAGGCTTCATGCAACTCATAGGGGAGCAACTCATGGCAAAGGAGATGACTACTAAAAGTCATAAAGGAGAAAGCAGAGGTTCAAAAAGAAGCCAAAGAGATGAGATGACTGCAGGAGTTCGAGAAAGAAAGATTGCAGAAATAAAGGAACAGTTACAGGTACTGGAAGAACGGCTGCAGGAGCAGGAAAAGCAGAAAGGAAAATGGATCTTTCCACTGAATGGAAAGAGAGTGATTTGGCGACAATTGCAGAGGAGGTTGAGGCAAATTCTGATTGCCTTGGTGAGAAAGGGACTTAGAATTCTTGTTCCAGAGATGAAATTTCAAAATCCCACATGCAGATTTGTTCAAGGGAAACTGTTGAAGGAAGCAGTGAGGACTAAAAAGACTTGCAGTTTAAAAACTGATGAGTTGTGTATGTTTGCAGGTGCAGAGGAGGAGAGAATTATTGATGATTTCTTGAATTATTGGGAAAATCCAGATGAGCTAGATAATGTGGACTCTTGTGTTTGTATAGCTGACAATTGTGATGTGATTACAGGTGTTGAGAAGGATGTGCCATCTTGTTAAATTGTTACAGCACAAGAGGAAGTTCTTGTGGAAGTGAATCAGTCTGAAGCACAGATAAAGGAAGTAACAGTTGATACTGAAAGTTTATGTATGAATGTAGGTGATGATGAGGTGCTTCGGTGATGCTACAGAGAGATTGCATTGTTAGAATATTGGTTGGAGAATCCAGAGTATGATAGGAAGATTGCAGAAGAAAGAGGCCAGTGCAGTGAACTAGAAGAAAAAGTTGCAGATGAAGTTGCAGATGAAATTGCAGATGAAATTGCAGGTGATGAGCCAAAGCATGTTGCAAAGGGATAGGAAGTTTGGCAGGTAGCAACATCTATGGCGATAGCAGCAGCGACATCCATAGTGACAGCTGAGACGACAATGATAGCAGCAGAAGAGGCACTGAAGCCTTCTATTTTTTATTCTAACAATTGTTTTGTGAGTACAGGTCTTACTGAGGAAGCTGGAGAAAATCTGTTGGAAAAAGAAGTTGAACTGATGAGGCGGATAATGATGAAGGAATCCCGGAAGAGACCAGCAGCAGTGAAACAAAAGAGAAGCAACAAGAGGAAGACAACAGAAGATTGCAAGAGTGAAGCTAGTGGAGTAAAGTAGCATAAAGTGTGGAGACCTGGAGAAGAACAACAAATAGAAGCAGCGGCAAATGAAAAGTTGCAGCACAAGATATGGGATCCGGGCAAACCTAGATTTGAACACATGATCAGGAGATCATGAAATTTTTCTACCTTAGGAGTCTGATGCAGGAGCATTCAGCCCAACGGGAAATTATTGTAAATAATAGACATAGGGGGTCATGCATTTGTGGAATTAGTTTCCTAAATTCCAAGTCAGTTTAATATTTAGGCTTTTAAGTGTGATTAATTAGATATTCTCAAAATAAATAAATAAAACTAGGAGAGCTTTTAGGCATAAAGCATTGAATGTCGATCATTATGGGATAAAGAAAGCTTTTCTATTTTAGAACAGGGAAAAAGATGGGAAAAATCCTCAAGATGCTTTTTCCATATGTATGCATTGCATGTAGAATTAGAGCTTTTAGTTGAGTGATTTTAGGATTTTTAGATCATGCTTAGTTTTATAAATTAGGAATCCTAAAAGACATTGAAGATCAGAGAGAATGAGTGATAATGAAGAATGAGAGGCCATGAATAGGTCATGAATTCTCTTGTAAATATTTTATTTCTTAATTAATTATTCTCATATTTTTGTGTGCATATCCATCTGATTGATACACACTTCTCATCAAATTGCTTAACTTGAATTCTCATCAGATTGAATTCTGTTTGAAATAAATTGTGAGCATTGGCATAAGTGTGAATCCCTTTAAATTTGTGAGTTATAAAGTTACACTATATGTTGGGAAAAATTTTCTGCAGTAAATGGTAGAATATGAATTTGCCAGGAATGTGAAATTATAAGCTTCCGCACATGTGTTGAAAATTTCCATGTGTTGAAGTGGAATTGGGAAATTAATTGAGGTGCATGCTTTATATGCATGAGTTGCAAAAGATCCTGGTTATATGCAGGCCTGCCCTGCATCAAATTGTGAGATAGTAAATCTCAATCCAATTAACAACCCATATGATGTTCAAGTTTTTGGTGTTAGAGTTGGAGAACATTGCTTTACATAGAATTATGTCAATCTTGAAGGATTTTGGATTGAAATCCACAGTTAGGGTTACTAAAAATGGGCCAAAAACCCTAATATTATGCTTTCCTATTTTTGTGGTCATAGGGCTAGAGAGTGGTCAAAAGTTGCTTTTGTGACTTTCAAGAAGCCCTATGCATCAGAACCTCCTATCCTTTTGAATGTAAGTATGCTTTTCTTAGCCTTTCACTATTTGGTAATAATAATATTCAAAGGATAAATTCTTGTGTATTTTCTAGCTACATGTGGAACGGATGTTGCATAATAATCTTGTTTGTGATAAAGAGGTGGAAGTTAAGACATAACTTTATGGAGGATCATATTCAGATGGAAAATATTATTCTGGTTTTATTTTATTTTCTTTGTGGCGAAGCTTTTATCTTGCATAAAAAATACTTATTCCAACTCATTTCACCACCACTCTTTACCGCAAACACTTAGTAGCCCTTAAAGACCCACACAATTATGATTTATTGAAATCCTACATCCTACTAGGTGGGTTTGATATGAACATAAATTCTTGTAATATCCATATCAAAAGCATGGTAATTGTCTATTTTGAAAATGAAATACTTCCTTCAATCTAGTATAAATCCTTGACCACCTAACTCGTCCGTAAAGTGGTAGAGTATGACATATCCAAATATTCTTAGCCCATCTCCTTGGCCTTATTCAAAGAGAAAATAAAGAAGCATCCTTAATAATGGGTGATCCGTTCCTAAGAACTACAATGCTTAAAGTGGTAACAAAATAAGAACAAGTACCATTGCCTTCTTGGTGTTATTGATTATGATTATCTTCAAGCTATTTAACCCTCTCACAATATTTGGTGTCATGGAAATTATTTTCAATGTACACTGGTTTGAAAAAATTGTAAGAACATTTTAGCCTTTTGAATTTCATTCATTGATTTTCACTACCATGATTGGTGAGATCCTCATGATATTTATGATGGTTTCCACTATAATCATTTTCCTTACCTTTTTCTTTAATAAAGTGATCACATTGCTCATTGTCAATCATTATTGTTATCACCAAAAAATGATCATCTAGCCAAGTCTACTAGGTGGATCGAAATACACCATGTATATTTGTTTTTACCATAGTAAAATCACTTTCACTATAGAAAATCATTTAATAAACCACTTTTATTAAATTATTTTCTGATTTAAATAAAAAAATCCCATGAGAATAATTAGATAAATCATTTTATTTAATTTCTTTAGGAATAATTATTAAATCATTATTTAAATAATTATTCGTTGTCAATTTGACTAAATCCCTTAGGAATATTTAAATAAATCACTATTTATTTAATTTTCCTTATTTTTGCTATTAGAATCATTATTAGATCACTATTTAATAATTATTTTGATTTCACACCTTTCTTATTTCTTGCGAAATAATTAATAAATCATTTTATTTGTTAATTATTTCGAAATAAATATATTTAACCATTTTAAATATATTTACTCTCTCCAATAAATATAATAAAGTATTACAAGTAGTTAGATCTTAATTTGGTTAATATTGTTTTATTATTCTACATTTTTTAGATTAAGTCAATACTTTGTTATAAATAGGAGGGTTTTTCATTCATTCTTCACCATGATCATAAGCATCGCAAGCCTATGGACACTCCTCTAGCTAGCAATTGGAGGAAAGGGGCTGCTTCTACGAGAGAGGTAGTAGATGCTACAATTTACAAATGGCTAGTGTGGTCCTCGATGTATCTTGTGAACACAAGGCCCAGAATATGTTATACAGTTAATCAACTGATTCAGTTTATGGTGAAGCTTACCAAGCTTCACTGGAAAGTAGAAAAACATGTGCTTAGATACCTTAGAGGCACACCAAATTTTGGGCTATGGTACAGGAGGATTGTTGGTGTTATACACCAATTCTTTACTCATGCATATTGGGTATGAAGTCCATCTCACAATCGTTGAAGAATTAAGTAGGATTGGTCTTCATTTATTGTACTTGAGTCACGAATTAATGTTGTACTTGACAAGTATGATGTAATTATTGATGTACTTGTGAAAAGAAAAGAAAAAGCAAAGTTTATTTGTAAAAGAAAAATAATTACCACTGAAATGGGTTTCTTGCCCATTATGTTGTGATCCTAGGTCAGTGCACTCTTTGAGTGCTCTAGGGGTCTTATTGCAAAGTCAAAAGGTAAAAGTCATGATGTACTAGGCCTTGGAGTGCTCATGTATCAAAGAGAGTTTAATATTGTAAAATAATGTGCCTAGAAGTCTTCAAGGATAAGTCGGCTAGTTCTCCTCATGTCGACTCAAGGAACGAATTCAATGCACCCTTTGAGTGCTCTAGGGGTCTTATTGCCAAGTCAAAAGGTAAAACTCATGATGTACTAGGCCTTGGAGTGCTCATGTATCAAAGAGATAGTCTAAATTTGTAAAATAATGTGCCTAGAAGTCTTCAAGGATAAGTCGGCCAGTTCTCCTCATGTCGACTCAAGGAAGGAAACTACACTCTCATGAAAATGCTATTCAAAGAGGAGCCTTACCTCATTTGGATACACACATGAAGAAGACATATCTGCTCCATCTGAAAAAGAGAAGGTTGCCTGATTCAACAAAGTAGCAAGCAAGAGGAGTGAATTTCTATGGAGATTAACGAAGAAAAACATATATCTGTTATGGTTGTTCAATTGTGAGAGTTACTTGGAGGAAGTAGGGTTTCCCAAGTGATTATGTTGCCATGATTTGTTTAAGGTTTTGAGTGGCTTATTCTTTAGGTTTTGGTCTTGTATTGGTCTTCAAAGTTTTTCATTGGACAGATTCTATAAGAAGAGATATTTTATGGGTTTTCCGCTCTTGGGATTTTTCCTTGGTTTGGAGCCTATTTCTGGTGTTCTTATGTTTGGATTATGATATTTTGTATGTAACTATTATAAATCTCAAGTAAATGTAAATAATATAGAGAAATCAAATTAAATTCTTTTTTGCCTCATCTGTCCACCCTTGATTTCTCAGCATCATTTCAAATCTGGGTTTTGTACAATGGGTGGGGAGAATCTCACTTTCTAGGAGATGAGGCTGTAGTGACCTGTAACCTAATGCTAATCAAATATTTCTTTCAAATATGCATCTTTTGATAGAGAGAGAGAAGGTTTTCAGGAATACGTATTAGGCCTTCTCTCCATGACAAGACCGCAGTCTTCTCAAAGGGAGCGAGACTATTATAGCTCTATCTTAAGGATCCGAGAGGCCTATTCTCAAACAATAGGAAGGTAGATCTCATCAAAATTTTAAAAATCTCAAATATACTTGGATCTCTCCCTCTCTCACACACTTTACCACGGAACTCTTGGCATAATGATCTTTCCCTCTCGAATAACACTCTCAATCTCATTCCTTGTTTAATATATGGTACAATAACAATGGTTGGTATACGTGTTTCTTGGCATAGAGGTTTATACATATGTATGATTCGTATCGATGTCAACATAGTCTATTAATATCTATGATATGTATGGTATCTGGGTATATCCTCTATGGTATGGTCCTGACTCTACTTTGTGATGTGTATGGTATACTATTTCGTGGATCTCTACGATATGTATGCAAAATAGTCTTTAATATGAGTAATATATATATAGTAGAGGACTGTATTGGCAAGGGGAGAAGCAAAGGTTCATTGACCTTGAAAATATAGTAGAGGAACTTAGCAGGATGACAATCATATGTTCCTAGATATTGTCAAGAGAAAGGATAGTAGCAAACTGTACTTAGAGTAAAAAAATATATGATCAAGCATAGTAAAATAAATCCGGAATTGATGAAATCTATGGTATCCAAAAATTGAAGGGCACTACAAGAACGGGTTGTACAAGATCAAAATTTCATTTGATGAAGGTATCACAACTTATCTAGTTGAATTAAGGATCAGTTGTAGGACCTTGGAGAGATGATCTCTAATACAAAAATAACAACAATTATCTTCAATAGTCTTCCTCAAGAATGGAGCTCATTTATGCAATGAAAGAGACCTCTAGTTTTGATGAGCTATGGTCTCAATGCATCATGTTTGAAGGTCAAAGAGGAAAATGATCCGCTAGGAAAAACCCAGGCATATGCAGCAAGGATGAGCACATTAAGCAAAGAAACTTTTGGAAGGTATCGACATCCGAGGAAGAAAGACAATGCAAGGTGCTTCGAATATAACAAGCTGGGACACTACACAATAAAGTTTCTGAAGCTAGTGAAAGAGCCTAATTAAAGGAAAGATACAAAGTGGAAGGATGGAGCCCATGCAACTAAAGAGTTCAAAGAAATTAAGAGGAAGAATATACTAAGGATTTATTATTATAATGATTCTCTATCATATTGATACTCTATTTTGTTAGAGTAGGGCATATAGTTGCATTGGTAGAATTCATTGCATCATGGCTCATGACATATGATACTTTAAACATTTTATTGTAGTTCTAGTATATGTACTTAGTAGCCATTTGGTTGACATTGATGTTATGTTTCAAGATGAAAAATATTGTATAATGATCATGTACATGTGATGTCATGGGATGATTTATTCTAGGATGAATGACCTTGATGGTATCACCATTGATATCTATTCTATATGTTTTGGGGTAGGTCTCTAAGGAGCCTGCTATTGAGTTGCAACATTATGAGATGATATGCATGAATAGATGACTAGTCAAGGCATGATATCGATGACTCTGCAAAATGATTTGATGATGATGAAATTCCATGATGCTGACATGATACTCTGATAAGTGTTGCACAATCTTGCTATATGGAGAATCTGTGACAATCATGATTCCATTGAGTTACTGCCTTGTCACTCGGTCTGAAGGAGATTTTGTACCTCACAATGACAGATGTGATAGCATGTTTCATATGGTTCGATTATAGTATCATATATCAATTTCCCAATGTTCAGAGGAAGCTATGATGATTGGCTCGCGACAATGCAACCACTGCAAGTCATTGATGTGGAAAATGATGGTTGACCCTATATTGATGATGATGCTTCTATACTTGGAGGGCTCTGTGATGTTCAGAGAAATATAACACGTGTGATGATGATGATGATAATAGAGTCCTCAGAGCTACTATTAGGTATATGATGATGTATGACACTCGTCCCTAGTTAAGAGGGAGTGGAGGACATGGCTCTCTACTTCATGTGTCATGCACTAGACCATGACTGACAACCGTATGTCTCAGTGAAGGCCATGGGAAAATAATGGTGTCTCGAGGATTGGGTATGCATCTGAGACCAATAATCCTTGAGGACTATGAGTCCAATATAGGTAATAGTTTCATGGCCGACTTTCTTTGAGGATATGAAAGGGTATCAGAAAGAAGAGTGGTCGAAGAGGATCGATATTTTTTAGGATTGGAAATAAAAAAGAAGAATAGTCCTAGAGGGACATACTTGGTGAACACCCGGGTGGGGTGTGTGCCTTGAGAGGTAGTATGTGTATCACGTAAAGCCTCCCAACATTTTTCTTTGATCTACTGAGAGATAGAGCTTGTTAGTTAAGGCATTGCTATGTTGATTATGTTGGTACATTGATCATAATGTTGATGCTTAAGATGGCTTACCAATCTGACGCTTCTTATGAGAATGTTCCAATGGAAGTATTGTCCTTACACCTGTTGTTAGTGATGAATACCTCCCTAGTTAAGAGGGAGCACTATAGTAGTAACTAGGATTGGTCTTCATTTATTGTACTTGAGTCATGCCTTAATATTGAACTTGACAAAAGATGATGTAATTATTGATGTACTTGTCAAAGGAAAAGAAAAAGGAAAAATTATTTGTAAAAGAAAAATAATTACTATTGAAATGGGTTTCTTCCCCATTATGTTGTGATCCTAGGTCAATGCACCCTTTGAGTGCTTTATGGGTCTTATTTTCAAGTCAAAAGGTCAAAGTCATGATGTACTAGCCCTTGGAGGGCTCATGTATCAAAGAGAAAGTTTAATATTGTAAAATAATGTGCCTATAAGTCTCTAAGGATAAGTCAACAAGTTCTCCTCATGTCGAATCAACGAAGGCAAATACGCTCTCATGAAAAGGCTATTTATAGAGGAGCCTTAGCTCCTTTGGATACACACTTGAAGAAGACATATATGCTCCATGAAAAAATTTAGATAAGGTTACCATATCTAGCAAATTAGCATGCAAGTGGAGTAAATTTTTGTGGACATTAAGGAAGAAAAACATATCTTTGTTATGGTTGTTCACTTGTGTGAGTTGCCTGGAGGAACTAGGGTTTCCTTAGTGAACATGTTGCAGAGATTTGTTTATGGTTCTGGATGTCTTATCCTTTAGGGTTTGGTCTTGTATTGGTCTTGGAAGTTTTTCATTGGCCAAATTCTATAAGAAAATATATTTTATGGGTTTTCCCCTCTTAGGTTTTTTCCCTGGCTTGGAGCCTATTTATGGTGTTCCTATGTTTGCAATATGATCTTCTATTTGAAATTTATTTGATGATGAAGAAGAACATGATAATGATAATAATGCAATTATAATATATCACAAGTAAATGTTAATAATATGGAGAAATCAAATTAATTAGTTTTTTGCCTCATCTCTTGAGCGTTGATTTCTCAACAACTGGAACATCACTTCAAGAGCTATATTCCATGTTGGGTCAATAGCTATTTCCTAGTATACCAATAAATGAAGATCTGAAATGCTCATCTCAGTAGAGGCCAAGTATATTGTTTTTAGTCAAGAAACATGCGACGCCATATGGGTGAGGAAAATTCTTATTGGTATTTTTAGTCAGGAGATGGATCCTATTGTGATTCACTATTATAATCATAGTTGTTTCAAACTCTCTCAAAATCGAGTATTTCATGGCAGTTCCAAGCACATTGATATCATGTACCATCATTTGATAGATTGTGTGCAGAGGAGAATATTGATGTTGCAGTAAATTCCCATAGAGTAGCAGGATGCAGATATTTTGACAAAGGCATTGTCAAGAGAAAAATTCACGTTCCACAGATGCTGGATAAGGGTGGTGCATAACCCTTTTCTTACTAAGAGGGAGTGTTAAAATGTAGCAAGAAAAGTCTTCATTTTGACTTGTGCCTTAGCCAAATGGAGAAATTTGATTTTCCACATTAGCAAGATTACTTGGATTGCAGTTAGCTAGAGTGGCACAACTTTGTCTCCTACTTAAGTCAATAAATTCGAGTTATAGGCTAGAAGTAGAGTTGTGCATGGGTTGATTTCTAAAATTTAGCAATATAGTGGAGTTATTGTTATTTAAATTCAGTTAGCTCTAGTCTTTAGTGGAGTCATTAGGAGTTGAGCTAAGTAGTTATAACAATTGTTAACCCATTGATCTCTCAGTTAACTGATCAATTTACTAAAAATAAACCTAGTCATGCATGAACTTCGAATTTCCTAGTTGGAGTGGAGGAAATGGCACATTGTAATTATCAATTGTATATTAGTTGAGGGTACATGGTTTTTGCATTGAGTAGGTGGTCAATTCCTTCACAATTTGTGCAAGGAAATAGGGAATTCTCCTATTTTTAGGGACTAATTTCCTCTAGGATTTTGCAAGGAAATAGGAGGAATCTTGACCCTTGAATTGACTAACTGTTGGTCAGATAAAATAAATGATAAGAAGACTAGAATTGTAGTGTAGCATGTGCTTTAGGATTGAAGCAAGACATTGTACTTGATCCATATTCTCATCTGAATTATTGCAAGGCAGTGGGTGGGGTTTTCCCAGTCGAGTTCCCCTGTAAAATCATTGTGTTCCTTATTTTTTTTTATCGTTTCATGTTATTGTGTGTTTTTATCGTGTATTTTTCTTTCTATAGAATAGTAGAAGAATTTTTTGTCTCTTTATTTGAGTTCAATTTCATTAGGAGTAGAAAATTTCTTTCAATTTCTATAGAGAGGAGAAGAAAAAGATTCGCAAAGATTAAGGAAGGAGGGCAAGGAGTAGAAAGAGAACCAAAGGATAATCCAAAGGTAAGGTAAGTTGATTTTGTATCTCTTACTGTGCATTTTTTGCATTGGTTTATTCATGGATGGAGTGTTTTTTAGGGAAAAAAATTTCTTATCTATTCTTCAAGTCATTAGGAAAAAACAGATAATTTTCAGCTGAAAGGATATAGTCACACTGTTGTTGCCACACATTGTGTGAATTTAGCTAAGATTCGATTGTTCTAACCCAATGGCTAGGGTGAAAAGAACAATGTTTTCTTTTGTTTCCTTAAATTATATATTTCTTGGGGTTTATTAGTGAAATCCATGTTTTTTCTTGTGACCATGCTTATAACTAATATGTGATTTGTTGGGTGTGGGAGAAACCATGGTTGAGTGGAGGGAAACATAGCATGTTCCCAACAACATGCAAGCCACAACTCATCTACAAACACTAGATGAATTGAGAGATCGTGGGTTGTTGAAGTATTTTAAGATTCATAGTATGACCAACCAATCTTGTTTGTTGCAAAAGATCATTGATTGGTGCGATGTTGAGAACCAACAATTTGTAGTAGTGTCTAAGGCATTCAGTTTAGGGTTGAAGGATATTTATTTCCTCACAGGGTTATGAGAAGTAGGAGTCGAGAAACGATGAGTAGCTACATAAAGTAGTACTATAGGGAAGGCATAAGAGAAGATGATGATAAAATATTGATTGAGGCCATTGAAGACCTGATAGTACGAACCATAGCATACAACATCACATGGGTGGAAGGGATAAAAGTTCCCCATGCAGTAACCATATTGAGCATGGACTCGGTAATGCAATGTCTGGAGCCTACCTTATTCAACTAGTGTGAGGGTGTGTTGGACAATTTCAAAGTTTAAATTATGAAGGAAAGAAGAGGAAGGATAAAAAAAATTGGAAACGAGAGTTTGGTAGTATCATTAGTTTTTGGAAAGGGTCACATCAATGAGGCTAATGATGGAATATTATGAGCTTCTCAGACCATGAGATGGTGTTCCCTTATGGTGAGGCAGGAGGGTGCCCATGGTGGATACTAGTTTCCCCAGAGTAGTTCAAATGGTTGAAGAGGGTGCCCTTAGTAGTAGATGACTATGCATATGATGGGGTAAAATTCCAAGGAGAGCCAGATATGGTCTTACCCCTAGGGATGTATTGGAGTGGAATGGGTATAAAAAAATTGAAGTTTTGTATTTTTTGATGTTTTTAGATTTTTGAAATATTTAATATTTTGTTGTTTTGTTATGGGTACAAAGTTGCTAACATGTAGTGAATGTGATATGCATATATTGCATTGGTTCATTCTGACGGCTATTCTCCCTTAAGGAATGGAGTATCACTAGTTTAGGCCTAATCAGCACATGCAACAACTGGAGAGGATGATGAAAACGAGGAGTTACAAGAGTTCACTCACAATGTCGAGGGACTAACACTAGCAGTTCCACCTAGGAGCATTATAGAGACTCCTCGACATATGACTTTAGTTTTTTTTCAAGGTCTACTTCGATGAATTCTACATGCTATGTTATGTTATCATGAACACCATTGACCAAGGATAATGGTTTTCCTATGGTTTTTTATGTTACTGCATATGTATGGAATTATGGCTAGGGCCTCAAATACCCATATTTTGAACAATGTACCAAAAGTCTATTATGATATAATAAAATCATGGCATTTATGATGTGTTTTTTGAAAAAATGTGTACTTCATAATGTGTGTTATCATGTGTAGGGTTGAAACTTCAATGAGACATTAAACCAATATAACACATAATTAGCTAAAAAATCAACCAGTGTGTTTTGTTATCTAGGAATGTGGACATAATAAATATAACCAAATGATGATTCCAGGAGACATATCCTCAAAAAATAACATAATATTATAGGATTCCTCAAAGAATAAATACGGTTGAGTTGAGACACTACAATTTGCGAATCAATCTTAACAACCAAGTGGCATATGCTAAGGAAACTAACGTTAGTTAAGAGATCGATGACGACACTATATTATGCACAATGTTGGTTATTGTGAGAAGAAAAACACCCCCTAAACTCACAAGTCTGTTAGTGAGAGAAAAGATAACCCAAGCAACCAAAGTTATGTTTCGAGTGTAATGGATTGCACCATTTGCAAATCCTACCAAGGCGATTGAGGGAATTTACATCTATCAAACAATGACTAGACACATGAATCACACAAAAACCATGAATAAACATGAAGATAAACAAAGAAACGCACCATGCCCATGTCTATATACATTATGTACAAGTGATCATGCAAAGAAACTAAGCATAGTAGCATTTAAGGTAGAGCCCATTACAGGGCTTCAAAAGTGGATTCCCATCACAATCAACTAACTCATAGCCCCCTTTAATGAGAAAACCTTTAAAAATATCGGGATGATGCCACAAGAATTCAATATTTCCTTCTCCTAACTTGTCATGGTCTTGATCATAGACCAAAACCAGGTCACCTTCAGAAAATACATGGGGTCAAACAAATTTATCATAATCGGCCTTAAAGTGTTTCTTGAGAGTTTTTTTATTAACAAGAGTGACAAGGCTTTGTTCATCTATATGGGTAAGGTGAAATGGATGTTCTTCCTTAGCCGAAGTGTAAGGAAGGAGTTCCATGACTAGTTCAAGGGAATAAATTTCAAACTGAATGGGGAGAACCAATTCCACTCCGTAAACAAGTTGGATAGGAATAAAGCCCATAACAAACTTAACAAAGGTTTGGTATGCCCATGATTCAAATAAGAGAATAAGATGCCACTTTTACTTGTGATTCCCTACCATCTGACATAACATAGCTTTCAAGGTGTGATTGATGGCCTCACCCTTACCATTAGCATAACGATAATAAGGAGTTAAGTGTTCATGATGAAAACCAAATTTGGAAGCCAGTTCCCACATCATATGATTTTGAAAGTGTTTACCATGGTCAGTAAGAATCTCTGCCCACTTGGTGAAGTAGTCAATGACCATGAGAATGTAGTGGTGATTGCAAGTTGCAAGTGAGTTTCATTGTAGAAAATAAATACTCCACTGATAAAAAGGACCAATGAAAACCACATGGTATAAACGGGTAGGATGTGTGCACATTTTTTGAGAGAAGCTTTGACATTGATGGTACTTTTGGACTAAAAATATGAAATATTTGAAGAGTGAAGGCCAAAAGTACTTGGCACATAAGATATTCTGAGTAGTGGCAAGCATAGAGAGATGACCACCACATTCCCTAGCATGACAATCATTTAGGACATGTTGACTTCATCAGTAAGGCATTGGCATAAGACTATTTCAACACGGCATTGGTATAAGGTATCAACAATAATAACATAGTGTCAAGACTGGTGGCATATGCGTCGACAACTATCATGAGAAAGGTTAAGCCTAAAAATCTTAGCCTAGAGATATAGAAGGACATATCCATACCAAGGGTCAGAAAAACTAATGAGGAACAAGGATTCATCAAGAAAGAGATCCATGGACACAACTTCCTCATTAGTTTGGGGCAACTAATTAGCAATCAACTCCACAAATGTGAGGGATTTATTAGATTTATAAATGGAAAACTCCAAATCAAATTCCTGAAGAAAAATAATCCACTTGGAGTATTTTCCCCCAATGATTTGATAGCTAAGAATATGCTTCATGGGGTTGGAGCCAGTAATTCCTGTGGTCTTTCATAAGAGTATGTAGTGCGTCAATCATTGGACAACAACAATACTTTCCAAATCCAACTTCTCAATATGGAAATAATGAAGCTTGGGACCAAGAAGGCCTTTGCTAAGATAACAGATGGGTAGTTCATTGTGCCTCTCATCCTCCTATATAAGAACCATCCTGATGGCAGAATAGGAGGCTGCAATATATAACAGGAAACCTTAGATGAAATATGGAGGAAGGAGTAAATGGGTAAACAAAAAAACCCGTTTAAAAGCATAAAATGAATATTGGGCTTGGTCATCCCAAATAAATGACACTCCTTTTTTCAATAGATGCATGGATCCTTGGGTAATTTGAGTGTAATTGGAAATAAACCTCTTTTTTCTGAAGTTTTATCACTCCTAAAGTAACTAAACCACAATCATTAATTATCAACCAAGGTAAGTCTCTTTATTACAAAGGCATTTGCACTATCTATGCCGATACATGTAACAACCAAGTAGAATAGAAAAAAATGTCATTGAACATGCTTGCAGAAATTAAAGCACTCTTGCAGAATGAAAATACATGATTGGAGTAATTAAAATGCACACTATACAAATGAAACACACTCAACAATTAAAGAATCCACACTTCATAAAAAATTTATAATAAAGATAGGTGTGCCATACACTATCAGCTAAAGATACAACATCGATTAAATAACATGTAATTGATTATCCTCTGTGACAACACATAATAAATATGAAAGCAGAATTGTATCTATCCCACAATGAAACATGTGTAGAAGTAATAATAAATCCACACTAACACATGAAAGAAAGCAAATATCCTATCAACATTGTGATCCCTACTAAAGAGGATGGACCTTCCTCCTTAGCAAGGTGTAGGAGTAAAATGAAAACTAGTTAAATATTCAACACAAAAAATTGCAGTAACATCAGCAAATATAGGCTTGTATTAAAATAGTTGAAGAGTACAAGATAAAAATGTTGGTATTATCTATGTTACGTCCCCCTTCACATGATATTAATCTCTTTTATTAAGTCTTTACAAAGCCCAAAAATTAGGAAAATTAATCGGTCATGAGAATTTGTGATTCTCATGCTAATTAAGTTAACATAAATAATAAAAATATAGAAATTGTTACAAAATGCTTTTAATAAAGATTTTTTATGTTTACACAACTCCTATTTAGACACAATTGTAACTACTAAGATCTTCTTAACTATCCTCATGTAATTACTTCATGCGGCCCCTTGAAAAGTGTCTTTCAAAATGGTGGCTACAATCTTTGACAATTCATAATGTAACAACAACTTCGTAGTGTAACAATAGAAAATGGAAAACCCTGGATGTAACAGCAACTCACATCGTGTAACAGCAAGTAGCAACAACAACTATTCACACATGGATATCAATAGTTATGGAAACACCCAAAAGAAAAATATTCAAAATAACTCTTCCAAAGATACCCTGATTAGTCATCCCAAAGAAAGCATTGTTTCATTCAATACTTAGCAGAAAATAGCATAATAATAGGTCAAAGAAAAATGTTGCTTCTTTATTAGAGGGAGCGACATGATGCTAGGGAAATTATAGGTTTAATGAGGGAGAATGGCCAAAAATGAGGAAAAGGATGCTTGTAATATCCTCAAATATTGCAACCAACATCTCCCCCCAACTGAAGCCACTACATGTCCTCATGTAGATTCTTTAGAATATTCATGGTCCTCATATATTGTGACACTGACATGTTGCTAATGTATTTTTTTGAAATCATAGGCGCCAACAGTATCTTCATCGTATTTCCTATACGCCTAGGTAAACATGAGTTGATGTGTCCAAGAACGTTTATCATACTTTCTCAGGTGGAAGTGAGGCTTGTATTTCTCAATGGGGAGCCAAATTAGGGGAAACTTAAATTTGATCCCCATCGAGAAAGCTCCCATGATTTTCAAAATTCATACATATTCTAGGGATTGGAGTAACAACTATCACAAAATTGGGGTACCCAAAGGGATCCCCTGCTTGTAATGTGTCACTTTAGTCTTCCCATCATTTCAGGCTTCCAACTAATGCTTTACTTTTCAATTGTTCGTAAATATTAAAGAAAAGTGAAACAATCCTTCTCTTATAGAGGGGCATTTGTTCTATCATGCCAGGTTTACTGAGAAACTTTTTGAATTCACGCCTCATAATAACGACCATACCAAGTTTTGATCATATCATCAGGGTTTCCTTTTGTTCATTGATAGTAGATGACTTTGTGGTGAGGCGCCAATCAATTTGATTTCTCATGAAAGATATGAAATCCCATAGCTACAAATCTCCAATGTAGGGATAAAGGTTTACATCCATTGGGAAACTAGAATTCTCAACAAATATATTATGCAGGAAGAGTTTGCATAACGGACTCTTCTCATTGAAATCACATGAGCGAAATAGATCTAGAAATGTTTGAGTGGAAATTCTCTTATAGAGTATGTTCTCATGGATAGCTCTCAACTAGAAGAGATAAAATTTCTCCAATAAGAAGATCGGGTATGATGGAGATGGTGTCTTGAAACCTAAAATTTTTAGGGCTAACTCATACATTTTACCTTTCTCTCCAGTCAGCTTCTTGACCTCTTGTCGTAATTGTTGTCTCTATTATTTCTTTTCTATCTCAACTTTCCTCATTTCCCACTTTATCAGCTCTTCCATCATCAATTTTTTGACCCACTGATCCTTGAGGGTATGGATAGCCTTTTAATGTTCTTCCAAAAAATTCACTCCCTTTTTGAGGGAAAGTGACATTTCCTCCCAATTTTGAAATTACAATTCTAGCAGAAGTCTTTTTGAATGTCACCTTGCTTCAGGGTCCTATGTTGTTTCATGTACAATAGCAGTAAAGGGTTTAACAACATCTCACATTTTGAGTTTCTCTTTCTCAACTATTGGTTCTTGTGTATCAGCGACATCGTTGATAGGTTCTTTTGGAAAATATCTCAAATTTTCTTCCTTAAAAACCTCTTTTTGAACTGTTATTTCTTGTCTATCAGCAACATCATTGACTGGTCCTTTTGTATTGATTTCTAGGTTAAAATACATGGGGTGGTTTGTTTCTACTGATGGTTCTTATGTGTCAGCAACATCGTTAACAAGTTCTTGTGTTTCATCCTTTCGTGGTTTTGTTTGGGTTCCTTCTGATATGGTATCTACAACGCAAATGTTGTACGCTGCTATTGCCAGACCCTCAACACATTCTATACATAAAGGCCCCTATGTGGTTTATGATCATAACTTATCAACAACCTCAGCCAATGTACCAAGACCTGAAACCTTTGTTTTCATTTTTCTACCTTCTAATTTCTGCTTTAATTTCTTATTTACTGCTTTTAAATTCTTAATTTTAAGCAGCAAAGTTTGGGTTTCATCCTTACCTGATGAAGAAGTGTCTTCCTTCTTGCTATGTTTCCTCTTCTTTTACTTATTTGTCTCTTCTTGCTTCTCCTTTTTTTCCTTTCTCTTGTTTGGTTTCTTCTTGGATGGTGGCAAGGGTTTTGGTTTCTTCTTGGATGACAGCGAGGGTTCTTGTTTCTTCTTGGACGGTGGCAAGGGTTCTAGTTGAGAAAGAAACTTAACCCTTTTCTTTAGTATTCTGCCACCCACAAGATTCTCAAGTGACCTATTTTTAACTCTAATTCTTGAAGATTGTCCCTACTCCTCAACTATATCAGCTTCCCGCGGAGCATCTGTATGAGTTTCAGCTTGTCTCTATCTCGGGGTTTATGTTCCTTCACTAACAAATTTTTCCCAATTTCTTCCTTGTTGCTCTAGATATTCCAATATAATCAATTTTATGAGGCCATTATTCATAATGCAGCTCTATGGATGCGAGGTTACCTTTACCGAGGCAACCATGTGTTTCAAATTTTCCAATAGAAAATAGGGAAGATTAACCAATTTCCCATGCCAAAGATGGATCAACAACAGAAAATGATAGTTGAAGACTATTATAGAGTTCCCCTTGCATGTAATGTACTTGGTAATGAATAGGGAAACATCATTCCATGATTGAGGAAGGGAAAGGCAGTTAATTCCTCTTCCCTTCTTGACCAATTTTTCTTCTCCTTACATGAATTAATCTTTAAGGGAAGGATCATTAATTTTTTGGCTGAGCCACCTCTTCCCTTTGGGTTGAAGTGTTGTTACTCTAGTAATCACTTCCTCCGTAATCTCCGGTCTTAAGCCTCTTACCTCTGTTCGATTCTTGTTCAAATTTCAGGCAAATTCCAAAGAAACAATCTCATCTGACCCCCTAGTCACTCGAAAACCTCGATCCACCTTGCTTCTCTAAAGATTTGATGTGCTTCTGGGCATTTTTTGAAAGCCTCGGTGGAATCCCGTTCATGCCTTACTGCTGCTCCTCCCATCCTTTGCTGTTATAGACGCTTCACTAATTTATGCAACAATCACTATGAAATTTCACATGATTTCCATCACAATTCTTGAAAAATATATGCAATGAGGGCACAGAGTTATGTCGGGCCAGTCATCAGGGTGATAGGAAAGGATATCAAGTCAGAAAGTTGTGTGATACAGGTCATCATTTCATCATTAATTCAAAGGTGTGAAAATATAGCTTAGATACGATTTGAATTATTGAGATGATCATTCATGCAAGGTTATAATGATTAATGGGTATTGTCACTTCAAATCGAGTTATGCAATGAATCAAAAAATGATCCCCAACCCCCCCCACGTAAATGCAAAGGTCATCCTCGGTCGTCAAACGAAATAACATATTAACTGTCATAATTGCTAAATAAGGAAAAAATAATATTTCTTTTTTGGAAGACTTACTAGAGGGTGATTTGATTGATACTAATAGCAAAGTGATTGTGATGGTGATTATTTAAGTGGATAGCTATAAATGGTTCCATACTATAGTCATCTACATCGGATCAACTACTATAGATTTAACAATAAAATAATTTTTCCATGATGATTGAATAAATTTGTAGCAATACTTTATTACAACAATGCATTCCTTTGAGGGCATTACAACTTGTGCCTACAAAAGAATTCTCAAAATAATACAATGAAATGAATAAAAATGGGCTTGCAATAAGCATGATGTTACACATATGTGATAGATGTCATGTTGTTACAAAACTTATTAAAAGGAAAATGTGTATCAGCTGCCACAAAGTGGTTTTCAGCTGGTACAACTATCTACCTGCACCCCACAGGAGGTTTTCATAGTAATATATATATATATATATATATATATATATATATATATATATATATATATATTATTATATATATATTAATTATATATATATATTTATGTGTGTATCAACTTCTAACAAAAGTTGTTTCTCAACTGCTACACTTATTGGAATTTAATATCTTGACAGCACATGAGAATTTCTCCTTCCCTCATAACTTGAAGATCAGATCCTGAGACAATGTTGATAAATCAATCCTTTGAGGTTGGTGTATGATATAACTAAAGATGATGCCCATTGACAAGAAATGGAACTTTGGCACTATCTATGGTAATTAATCTCATAGTCCCATGGTTGAAGATTGTATCTACCTTAGAAGGACCTAGCCATATGGTTCAAAGCTTCCACTTGAATTATTCGAATCGTAAATCATACAGTAGAGCCCAATCACCTTCCTGAAACACCTTCTTTTTGATAAACATGTCATTCCACTTAGCCCTCTGCCACTAGATGATGTCTGTTTGCTAGATGGTAGCCAATCTCTTCTCATCAATTTCATTTAATTGGTTTAGCCAATGTTTCTGAGTTGTAGACAAATCTAGGTTCAGTTGTAATGTTGTTCTGAGTATTTTTATTTCGAACTCAATGGGAAATAATGGGGTTTTACCCCATACACCAATTCATATTGTGAAAATCTAGTAGAATTTCTCCATGTAGTTCTATATGCCCATAGTTCTTATGGAAGTTTATCAACCCAGTTCCTCCGGTGGCTCACTACAATCTTAGTGAGAATTCCTTCAATAACCTTATTAGTGCTCTCCACTTGACCATTTTCTTGAGGATGATATGGTTTGGTAATTCTATGACGTATCCTGAATTTATAAACTAACCTCTAGATCAAATGAGATTTGAATTATGGTCCTACATCTATCGCTCTTTCTTGAGGTACTCCAAAGTGAAAAAAATGTCTTCAAATAAAAAATTTGAAACAACCTATTCAGGTTCCCTCATTAGTGCCTTTGCTTCAACCCATTTTTTGACATAGTTTGTACAGACTAGAATGTAGGACTTCTGCTGAGATGAAGGATTAATTGGTCCTACAAAGTTAAGGCCCACTTCTCAAATGGTTCCAAGACTATTTGAGGTTTTAATGGAATTTCATCTTATCAGAGTGGTTGACCCATTCTCTAACAATTGTCACATCGCTTCACAAATTTCTTTGCATCCTGGAATATGGTAGACCAATAATATCTTGTTGAAAGCACTTTACCCCTTGTCCTCTTGTCAGTAAAGTGTCCTCCACAATTTTCCTCATGGCAGGCTTTGAGGATGTCAAAAATCCCATCCTCTCTCACACAATGCCTAATATGATGATTTGGCCCTGTGTAGTAGAGGTATCATTCTACCCAAGAGTATCTTGCACTCTACTGAACACTCTTCTTCTTTTATTTTGAGGATAGATGTTGTGGAAATCTCCCTAAAAAAATTTAGTTAGATATGTCTGCATACCACGATGAGTGAGTTGAAGTAGAAAAAGTATATTTACCTGGAAAATAATCCTCATAGAACATGCAATCACTATTAATAGTTAGCCCAGAAATAAAATCAACCACTACATTATCTTTTCCACGTTTATCTAATATTGTTATATGAAATTCTTGTAATAACAACAATCAACATGTAAGCCTACCATTAGTAGTAGGTTTATTCATTAGAAAATGAATGGCAGAGTGGTCAGTGTGCACATGATCCAGGTGGCTCCACAGACACACACAGGACAAAGAGGGCTTATGGAAGCTCGAAAATAAAAATTATCAGAATTCTTTTGAACTAGGACCAGAGCATAGATCTCATCATCTTGATCATGACAGTGTGAACGATTCATCAATCTGAGCTCGTATGAGGGAGAACAAGCCAGTCAATGTTCTGGTCAAAGTTGGGTTATGGGCCAGGTTTAAGTGTCCTACAATTTGACCGGCCCTGGGGCATGAAACCTAGCTCCTGAAAGTAGGTGAAATTGTTTCCTCTTTAATTTGTCTAATAACCCTTATGTTAGACAAAATTTTAAAAAACACCCTATTTAAAAATATATATTATATATATATATATATATCTATTATATATATATTATATATATATTATATATATAATATAGATATATATATATATATATATATAGATATATATAATATATATATATATATATATATATAATATATTATATATTGTGGTGGCGGGCCACCACCCCACCACCCCCAAAACTAGATTACAAAAATTAATTATTAAAAGGCTGACGGGCCATGACCCCCATTGGCCCAACCTTACCACACCAATTAAATATCAAATGTGGGTTGGTAGCCATGACCCCCCCAAACCCTCCTCCATCCACGCTTAACCATCATGTTTTATGGGGAGGCCACGGGCCAACTCCGATGGACCTCGCCCACACCCCCAAACCACCACATAACACATGTCACCATATTAAGGGAGGTCGGTGGGATTTGAACCCACGTCTGATGGGAGGGACGACCCTACCCATGTGGCAGCCTCATATAACGCAACCCATATCACATAAAAGAATACGCCATCACATGCACCCAACAACCTCACACCAACCACGCTTCATGCCAATGAAAACTGTCATGGAGGATTATTGGGTGGGCCGCCCAATGCAGACCCAACCCCCAAAACAACTACATAAAGTTCTTTGTATTAAAATGGGAGGGGTGGGGATTGACCACCCGACCCCTCCTCAACTAATTCGGACTTTATACCGATCTGCCTAAATGACTTCCTTGGTTTATCCGCCCTCAAAATTTAATATAAACCCAACATTTCATTAGTGTGCCTAGGCATGGGGGACCCAAGAGCGGGCACGAAAATTGAGACAAGATAATTTTTAATTAATTTATTGCAGGTGGAACCATGATTGAGCAAAATTTCCAGGAGGGTGAAATTTTTGCAGTGTCCAAATTGGACAAACTTTATGTCAATCTTACACCTCTTAGCGACACGAACGCAATGGCGCAGTTAGTTTCCTGATCTGAGTAGCCGATTTGTAGAGGACCCAGAGGAGGGAATCTTTGAGGAATTTAGGGGGAATCTAAAAGATTCCTTAAGCCCCAAAATTCCACTTTCTCAGAATTCAGAAATTTGACAGTAAATTTTTCACTATCCGAGGGCACAAATCTGATGGTGCATTTAGATTTTCCATTTGCTCATTTAATTTTCTGGCCACTTTTCCAAGTGGAGTGCAAGTGTTAGCATTCATGTGCGAGCAGTTATTTCCATGCAATTCGACACTACGAGGTTGATGGCACAAATAGATTCAGTAGTTTGACATCCTCTTCTTCAAATGGCTCCTGGATGTGAGGTATATGTAGTGTATTCATGTACTTCTTTTGCTATGCATTGTGTTGCACAGAGCCCTGTTTGATGTTTGATGTGGGATCTTGTTTCTTACTCATTTTCACGGTTCTTGCTTGATATGATGCGGAATTATATGTGTGATGTACTTGTTGTCATGATTCGTCATGTTTGAGATCATTTTTTCATCATGTTGGTGGGATACTCATGTTGTTGCCATGTATGTTTACATTTAAATCTCTTTTATGTCATGTTGGCGGGATGCTTATCATGCACGAGTTTATGTCACACTAATAGGAGTCCTTTTTAACTAAGAGTTTTGGCAGCAGAACATATCTTGGAGCCACTCCTGCATGAGGGCATTTTCCTTATATGATAGCAACGTCAGCTCTTATGTACATCATCACTATTGACAAAACTTAATGCGGTGGCCTACGCCATCTTCACACTAGGGACCAAAGATGTAGTCCCTCCTGGATGAACTCTGTTATCAACGTCTTGAGTTTTATGTTGCTGATGATTGTCATGTTCTTCTTCTTTACAGCATGCACATGTATTCATTTATGTTCTTTTAAAAATACAATTTAACACATCATGAAAGTAAGAGGTCTTGGAAGGGTCCTTTGTCACACCCAGACCCAGATCAAGTAGTATCAGAGTGGTCTTTGCGTGGATGTGAATTGTAAGCATGAACAATGGAACATGCAGGGATAGAGGATGAAAAAGAGATGTACGAGACCATGCTCAAAATTTCCCAAAGGGTGGAAATAATGTATGAAACTATACAGAAAGAGACAGAGGAGAAGGATCGATTGTAGCTTCAGTTGCGAACCACAAAAGAGGCCCTAGAAGAACTAGAACACAAGAACTAGAATCTTCAAACATATAACTTTGAATTGAAGATATGTCTACATGAAGAGAAAGAGGAAAAACATAGTTTTCTACAATGGATGCAAGTAAAGGACGAGATCTTGAAAAAGCTGTAGCATGACCCATGTGAGGTAAAAAGTAATTCTCTGAATTCATGTATGTTTCCTGATTATGATTTTCCTATTTTTGAAAATCATACCACAAGAATTGGCTCCAAACTATTGAAGAAAATTGGGTATGAAGGAAAAGGCTTGGGCATTAATGGCCAAGGCATTGTCAACCCCATCAAAGTAGAAAAACTACCCCGTCAGATAGGACTTGGGTATGTCATAAAGGAAGTTGGGGAATGTGCCGAGATAGCTAGTGAACCACTAACAACAGATGATGAGAAGCCCTCATCAGTTCTTTCCAAATCAACAGAGGAGGTAAAATATGTTGATTTCCTTTCATTTCATCTTCACATAGTATGATTTATATTGGGGATGTGGAGATCCCAATTACAAGGAAAAACATGAGGCTCCTTACTAGGACGAGGCACGAGGAGGAAAAAGAACTTGGTGTTAATAACAAAGGCATAACTCAACCATTGGAGGTTGAGTAGCAACCTCCATTTGGAGGCTTGGGATAAACTAAAGGAGAATGATCGAAGGTGTCAGATTCTTTCAAGAAATCATCGAAATCATCGAGGAAAGAGAATCATGGGAACACATCCCCATCAACCCATGCAATTTTTGATGCAAGAGCTTCTAGCACCCTTAGTCAAAAGGAGGAATCCAAAGTGAAGGAAGAGGAAGACTTGGACCAGGGAGCAAAACAGGGACTTTTCTATTTAAAACATAGGAAAAGATGGAATGGATAAAAGTCTCAAGGAGACTTATCTGCCATGCATGCATTATGGAGTGGTTTGGAAAGGATTGATCGAATCCTTCATAGTGATCCAATCCAATATTCCTGTAACAATGAACCAATGTTTCCTTATATATATGTTGATGAACGTGTCTGTTCAAGATATATCATGAAATAGGAGAGTGATAGATAGAATGAGTGTAAGCCAAGACTAGTCAAGATGTAGTTGTGAAGGAACTCGTTCTAAGGCTGAAATGCCTTAGATCTTCTAATCATGTTGTATATGATATAAAAGTGTGAGTTCTGTGGATTTGTGTAGGTCTGTGTTTATGCCTTTGTTCGTGTTATGTTGTATATATGCGTGAATGGCTTAAATCTTGTTTGTATGCACATTGATCGACCATCAACCACTGTAGGATCGATGGTGATCCATTAATTAGTGAGATATCATTTATATGAGTATTTTGCAAAGTGTGGAAGAACTGTGTTTAACACAGAAACCCTTCAAAAAGCAAGTGCCATTAGTTGAAAAGGATATTGGCGAGAATGCATAGGAGCCATTTGATCATATGGATCAACGATCCAGAAGATCTCGTTGGGAGTAAGCGGAAGATTCACATCGGCAGAACCCTTTATGAGCTATCAGAACCGGCCAAATTTCGATGCGAATGCAGTGTTGCAATTAAGTGACAACCGTCAGATCTGGCATCAGATCGACGGCCCAGAAGTAATTGGTGATCACAATTCGGAAAGGTCAAGTGGCAATGATGGCCGATGAAGCAATGTGCCAATAACCGATCATTAGAGAAGTGGAAAGGATCAGAGCAATGGAATGCTGATGACCGATACATGATTTAACGTTGAATGTACGATCGGAAGGAGTATGGATGGTGGAGATCAGTTGATCAGAGAGATTGCCATCAGAGCTTGGAGGTCAGAGATCAGCGAAGGGATGGTACAGCACTGTGGAAGATGCAAACCTGACAATATATGGATTCGGGTCTAAATATTTTAAAATCCGGTATAATTGATTCGAAGCAGGATTTTCATGGTTTCCCATATTTCGATAGTTGAATGGTAAAAGGGGATTTTAGGCTCAAAGGCCACATGTATGCTTCTGATAGTAATAAAAGCCTTGATAACATTATATGGTTCCGATTCTAATGTAAGTCCACAGTTAAAGGCTTAGACCCTAAAGAAATGCTTCCGATAGGCTTAGTGGGCCCATAACCCACAAGCCTTAAGATTGATTTATTAAGGGAAAGGGGTTTTGGCTTAACCCCTAATTTCTCAATTCCATCAATTTTCCATTGCAGCGAAAGAGCTTAGGCAATCTTGTATCGCCATACTTACAACAAAGACAACAGGGAAAGGTATAACCAGTTTCGATATTCAAATGTTCATTTCAATTATAATCATGTTGTTAATGATGGACGTAAAACATGGCATCGAAAAGCATGTACCTTTTGTGGATTACATAACCATACATTTTCTATGTGTTGGAAAAGAATAGTTGCACAAACGAGGAGGCATGAAAGACCCTCTCAACAGCAAGTAAATAAACATGTTAAGCAGATCTAGAGGAAGAAGATGTATTGCAGTCATTGCAAAAAAATTGGCCATCAAAGAGCCACTTGTTGGAGGCTCCATCCAAAGCAGTGCCTTAAAGACAAAGTGTCAGTGCATGAACCAGGTGAAACGATTGTTCGACAAGAAAAACCACCACAAGGGGGTGACCCATTAACATTGATAAGTGAAAAACGGTTTCTAAATATGTTGTCTTGCCATGGTCGTGCTTTTGTAAATCATTTGTTTCATTTTAAAATGTAAAAGTGATGATGTTTTCCATCACTTGTTAGGCAACAATGATGTTTGGTCTTATTTTGAATTGCATGATAAACTGTGAAAGTGATGTCATGTTTCCATCACTTGACAAAACCAAATAGTGTTCGGCCTTATTGTTGTAAATCATGTGTTGTAGTGATGATGTGTTTCTATCACTTGTTGAAGAAACAATGACATGTTGGGCTTGTTTTCGTAGCTGGGGTATTATGTCCATCTTGATGTAAAACTTGACCATCGAGTAATTCTTATAAACTCATGGCAAGTGTGGGATGCTTGGGTCATTGGTTGGTCATGAAAGTCAAGCATGTAATTTGAAAAACGATGTACTACAGGTTGCAGAGGTTTCTAATGGGCCCCATAAATGGGTAATTATATGGGCTCATTTTGCCCCCTAATTTAGCTTAATCCACCATTCTCATTATTTTATTGCATTTTTTTTATTATATTTATGCTAATAGAGTGAGTTGGGTTGGTCATTATGCCATGGAGTCTAATGTGTGTTTAATGCAGATTTTTGGTCAATTTTGGAGATAAAGTCAAAGATTTAATGGACATTTGGCAACAATAACTTCAAGTAGACAAGGGATAGGATTTATAAGAGGGTATGCCCCTCATTTATGACTCCCCACTTTGAATTCTTCATCATGCAGCTCAGAGCACAAGCAACCACATCAATGCACCAAAGAGGCAGTCGAGCAAGTGAAGGATAACTTCAGTTTATCTCAAGTTTTGGGAGCCAAGCCTCTGTGATTTTAATGAAACTATTGGTAGAGAGGCTTAGGAACTCATTAGGTTATTGGAGGTTAGTCAAATTTTCAAATTTTTGTTGCAGCTTTTCTCTGCTCAACTTCAAGCTTACTTTTATTGATAGTTACATGTAATCCTACTATTATTTTGATAATGGAGATGAGATCTTGTTCGAGCTAGCACTGAGTTACCTTAGAAGGCTAAATCTCTTGGGTTAGGGTCTAATCTAAGTAGCCAAGATCCTCTTGTTTTGTATTTATATGCTTTGTTTCAGTTTATGAGTTAGTTTTTGTTAGACAGATTTCTTTCTTAGTTAAGAATAGGTTGATTTTGGTGATTTAGAAGGTTGTTTCCATTTTAGTTTGTTGTAGAAAGTTGAAAAGTGATAAGAAAAAGATACAAAAAGGCCATCAATAGAGCCTTGGCCTCCTTTCCTCCCTCTGGGACCATGAACTGAGACCAACACCGTCTTGCTGTGACAAAAACACAGATTTGCCTGTTCCATAGGATTTCTAGTGTTGTAGTTTCATTAGAAAGTTAATGATTTGCTGTAGATATCTTTCACCATGCTCATTTACATCTTTCAATAAGTTTCCTTCCATGCTTTCTCTCATCTCAGCATTCTTCACATTTCTTTCCATAGCTCATGATCAAGATTAGCTTGACGTAAAATTATGTTTTTTTCATGTACTTAGTTTCCTTGCTTGCTTAATCTCAGTTTTTGATTTTCAGTTCTCTGGCAACAAATTTGTCCTCGTAATCAGTTAGCCAAACAACCATCATCATTTCTCTTAGATCTATGTTCCACAGGTCACCCAAAGTCGCTCACAAATCTGCCTTAGTTTTCTGCACTTTTCTCATAAACTTTCCTCTCTTTCCTTCAACAAGTCCAACCATATTTCTCTTTCCTAATCCTTCTTGATGAACCCTAGACACCTTAAAACATCACCCTAGCCTTCAATTATGCTTTCCACCCACTTTCCCACCTTTGAAACCTCTAAAATTGCTCTCAGTATCCTCCGACCTCCTGTAGATCCCCTACAACTTCTTGTAGATTTTCCTGTAGGTGTCTTTTTTGAAGTCTCATTGCAGGAAAAGCCTCTAGAAGGCCACCTGGGACCTCCTAGGACCCATCCACACCTTCCTACACCTCTGCAAACTCCAAAGTTTCCCTCCATTTCCACCTAATCACTGCCACATTCACAAACAAATAAATTACATGCATGACAATTTCACCTAAAAATACATAAAAATCCAAAAAGATGTTTTTTCTCATTTCCTTCTAGAAATAGCTTCAGTAGATGTTATTTACTTCCTATGTAGGTAATGACATTCATTTTATGGTTTTTCATCTCTCTTTCTGCAAAAGTAGAATTAGTTGGTTAATTAGGGTTTGCTAGGTTTACTTTACATTTCAGTCTTCTTTCTCTTTCTGCAAGTAGAATAGCCTCTATAGAGTAAGTTTCCCTTTCATTCATCACATATAAAGCTTCTTCTGGAATTCATAGAAGTTGGCTTGAACTCTTAGTGATCTTGTGCCAACTGATCAAGTGACAGTCTGTAGTAAGAACCACCGGGTTGATAAAAGTAAAGTAGGAAGCCCAGGAGTTGCAGAATTATTGCTGCAATACTGGTGCTCACCACTTTTTGGCGTCGTTGTTGGGGAAGCGTCAGAGTATTTTGTGTTTATTTCTTTCTTCTATTTCTCTATCGCAATGTTCTGCTAAATAATTTATTTTAGCAAAAGTAGAGTAGTTGCTTCTTTCAATTTCCACATTTCCCTGCTTTCATTTTCAATTCTGCAATTTCCATTTCAGCAAAAGTAGATTAGTCATTTCCTTGCTTTCAGTTCTGCATTTTATTTGCTTTCATTTTCAATTCTTCAATTTCCATTTCAGCAAAAGTAGATTAGTCATTTCCTTGGTTTCAGTTCTGCATTTCATTTGCTTTCCTTTTCAGTTCTGCAATTTCATTTCAGTTAGTTGCAATTTGTTTATCCAATCAATTTCAATTTTGTAGGTACTATCAGTGTGGGGGAAAAGAAACAAAAACTAACCAAAAAGATTTCCTTTCATGCCTCGTAGGAATAGAGATAATTTAGGAAAATGTTTGCTTAACACCCCCACTACTTCACACAGCCAACCTTCTCCCTTCTTCGGTGGCTGCAATAAAAAAACCCTTAGGTAACAGCTAGACATATTTGAAGAACCTATAGGGGAAGAAGAAGAAGAAAACATTCCTCTGGAGCCAATGGCTGAAAATAGGAATGTTGGGAGAAGTACCTTTTCTTCCAACTCATCCATCAAAGGTGAAATTGGAAGCATGCTGGAAGACCTCAATAGTGAGATGCTACAGATTCTTGCCATGAAAATGAATGCCTTACATATCAAAAGGAAACAACAGGAAGCAGAGAGGGATTTGGCTATTTTTTTCCCTAGATGCACCAGGAAGGACTCTAGGAATGAATGTCCATTGAAGTCTATAAGGGTTTGTTCAGTCTGCAAACAAGATCATTCTACAGATAAGTGCCCTTCCTTGCATGGACTTAAAGCTGCATAGCAGAGGGCCACAGGAGTCACTGAACAAATATATTACATAAACCAAAGGGGGTCGCATGGACCTATACCATACTAGTAGGGGATGCAAGGGACATCTCAAGCATACTACAACCCCAACCAAGTCACATCCATACCTTCTTGGGGCCCCCCTTCTCATCCTTCCTGGTCCACACTTTCTCCATGGTCATTCACATCTCCATATCATGCACAACCAGCCACCCATTCATTTCAACCCTATTCTTAGCCGCAACTTCAGTGGAATGCATCTCATCAGGGGTGGAGGCCCCAATACATCTTTCTTCCTACTCTTCTGCCTCCACCACCTACACAACCACAACCCCATCCACATCCATCTCAAATATACACTCCCAATCAACTACCCATACCACCATTTCCGAACCCGCACATTGAAGTGGCTCAACCCAATTATAATGTTGATGTACAACTCCTCTTAAGCTCAATGATATTCACCATAGCTCAAGAAGAGTATTGCAAAAAAAAGATTATATTGATATCATTGAAGGACCACATCCAACAGAAGAAGATTCAAAAGAGAAGATCAGAGAACCACGGGCTGCACTTGATGAAGAGAAGACATCAAAATTAGAGATCAAGAGAGCTCCCTCATGGTTACCCTCAAATCCTCCATGTATTCAAGAGAAAAATCAGTAAAAAGAGGAAGATATGAAGGTCATGGTAGAAGAAGACATGAAGAATGATCCAGATTAGTAGAAGGGCCAAGGACATCACAACTATATTGAGATATGGTTCCATACAGTCACTAAGTTGTAGCATCACTCTCTTTCTCAATTATGCTTGATCCCTTCAAAGTAAAATTATTTGGTGTCTAAGGTCGTGGAGGCGGCGTAGTGGTAAAGTCGGCTTCGTCATGACGGACCGGTCTTGTGTTCGATCCCGAGCAAGGTCGTAGCTCGTCGTGCGAGTAGTAACCGAACCGGGCCAAGCCCACTACCTTTTAACAAGTAGTTTTTTGGTTGGTGGACGACCGCGCTGCTGAGCCCGCGTGCCCCTACCCTTGCTTCGGCTCCCCTGTGGGTGCTGCGCCTGGCAGCTCTGCTGCTGGGCTGACCTCCGCCGCCCTGCGCCTGGCAGCTCTGGCTGCTGGGCTCGATCCCCTCCGCCTCTCTTTTCTGCTGGGCCTCCTACCATTTTTTCACCTTCTGACTTCCCTCTGCCTTTCTCTGACCTCCCATTATGACTGCCCCCTCTCAGGATCCTCTGGATATTGAGAAATCTTTTGCCTCACTCATCCCAGAGAATGCCTCGGAGAAGATCCGCCCCTCAGTCTCGAAATTTATCAAAAAGCTGGATGAAATCCCAGAAGTCTCGCTCCCTACAGCTCTTCCGAGACGAGCGGCAGTAGCCCTTGCTGAACGAGGCCTGGTCGGCCAGTTTACGGGCCTATGGCCTTCCCCACGCACGGTTCTTCAATGGGTGGAAAGAAACTGGAACCAAATGGTTCAGGGAAAAATAGCGATCAGATTCTGTGGAAGGGGTTTTTTCACCTTCCTTTTCGAATCGGTGGAAGACCGTAACCTGATCTTCTGCAACGGACCGTACTTCATGGATTCCAGAGGCCTCTACCTCAATAGATGGACGGTGGATTTCGACCCTGAGATGGATGTCCCCAATGCCGTCCCGGTCTGGGTTTGTCTCCCGCACCTGCCTCTCCACTGCTGGGGGGATGAATCAGTCAGAGCCATTGGGAATGCGGTTGGAAAGTTCATTGATCGATCAGAGCCCAAGGAGAACATGCATGCATGCGCCTAGATCTGTGTGGAAGTCGACCTGGGGAAGGGCCTCCCAGAAGCCATCAAACTAAAAGTAGACCAATGGACTCACATTCAGCAAGTGGACTATGAACAACTGCCATTCAAGTGCAAGGTATGTCATGAGTATGGACATTTCGCAAATAGATGTAGCAAAAATAAATCTATAGAAATCAATGTTAATGCAGAGAACACTGAAGAAGAATGGGAAACTGTCAAAAGAAAAAAACCCAACCCCCTCCAGAAGGCCCCCAGAAAAACCCTTTGAACTCTCCGACCTCGCCCTCCCACCCCTTGAGACCTGATCCCTCTTTCCCTTCCTCCTCCAACCCCTTCGAATCCCTGTCAGCAGAAGATCCTCCCTCCCCCCCTCCCTCTCCAAAAGGTCCCCCTGAAACCTCCTCCCCACCCCCAAGCTCTCCTCCCCCTCCTCTGGTTGGAAGAATCCTTACAAGGAATAAGTCTAAAGAAAACATAGGATCCACAAACCCCCCCAGGAAAGCAGGAAGAAAGTCAAACAAAGAGATAAGGGATGAGACAGCAGCAAAAGAAATGGCCACAGGAACTCAACAACCAATGGATTCCTTTCTAGATAGGACAAAAGGAAGTGGAGAAAAGATGAAGGAGAAAGCTGGGACCCACCGAAAGACAGGTAAATGATGATTCTGGTCTCTTGGAACTGTAGGGGGATGGGCTCCTCCCTAAAAGTTAACGCTGTCCGCGACCTAGTAAAATCAAAACAACCGGACTTCCTCCTACTCCAGGAGACCAAAATCTCTGAACAGGATCTTAAGGATAATACAAAAAAAATCAAGAATTATGAAGGAATAGCAATCAGCTCAGAAGGAGCTTCAGGCGGACTAGGAACTCTATGGAATAAGAAAAAATGGCAGCTCAAGGATCACAAACCAAACAGGTGGTGGATCAGAACAGACTTCCAAAAATTAAACAAAACTGAAGATTACTCTGTCTATAATGTCTACGCCCCCCCCCCACTTCAGAGAAAAAGCTTCATGCTGGGACTCCATATCAGCGGACCTCAGAGCCTCTCAAGGAAAGAAAATTTTTCTGGGGGGAGATTTAAATCTAATTAGAAATGCTCAAGAAAAGCTGGGAGGGAACTTCTTCGCTGATCCAGCAAGGGAGGCTTTGGAGAACATTATCCAAGCTCACAACTTAATAGACACTCCTCTCCACAACGGCAGTGTCACTTGGTCAAACAGAAGGACGGGCAAAAATAACATCAAGGAGAGACTCGATCGCATTTTGGCACAAGACAAAATAATAGCAGAATTTCAAAAGATACAAAGCTCGCTTATTTTGGGTTATATATCAGACCATAAGCCTATAGCGTTAAAGCTGGACAATGGGACTTTTCCAGGTCCGATCCCCTTCAAATACAACAAAGAGTGGGATAATGTCGAAGGATTTAAAGACCTAATCAAAGAGCAGTGGGCTATGGAATTTTCGGGATCCCCACATTTTATATGGGAATCAAAAATTAAAAATCTCAGAGCGGCTATCAAGCAGTGGGCTCGCCAAAACACAGCCCTACAGAACAGGAAAAAAATAGAAATTCAGCAGAAGCTTGAACAGTTAAATAATGAGAGAGAAGGTTCACAAGACTCGGAGGAAGATCAAAACAAGGAAGGCAACCTGCTCAAGGAGCTCTATAACCAGAATCGCAGAGAGGAAGAAGAACAAAGACAAAAATCAAGGTGCATTTGGCTCACTTCGGGCGACAGAAATACCACTTTTTTTCATAACAATACAAAGCTTAGAAGGGCTACAAACAACATCGACAAGATCAATGTAGAAGGCAGGATCTTTTCTGAGCAAGACGAAATCAAGAATGCCGCCTCCAGGCATTTCCACTCCCTTCTTTCAGCTGATCCAAACTCCATCGAAAATCCTGATTTCCTTAGCTCTTTAGAGAATAAGATAACAGAAAATCAAAGAGAGCAGCTGGACAAGGTTGTTAGTTTGGAAGAAATTGAGGGGTCCCTCCAAAGCATGCAGCCAGATAAAGCCCCAGGTCCTGACGGCTTTACTGTAGCTTTCTTCAAAACTCACTGGGAAATTATTAAAAAAGACTACATCAGAATGGTCAGAAACTTCTTTTCCAAATGCAAAATGGGCAGCAGTGTAAAATCCACCCACCTCGCCCTCATCCCAAAAGACCCCAACCCTCAGACCTTCGACAGATTCCGACCAATATCCCTGTGCAATGTCTCTTACAAGATCATCTCCAAAATTCTAGCCAATAGGCTCAAATCCATCCTGCCTTCCATCATATCAGAAAACCAAGGAGGCTTTGTCCCGGGTAGACAAATTACGGACAATGTGATCCTCATCCAGGAGGCCATTCACAGCAGCATTGCTAGAAATGAAAAGGGCATGATAATCAAACTAGACATGGAAAATGCCTTCGACAGAGTCAACCATGCCTTCCTGAAGGCGGCTATGAAGAAATTTGGCATCTCTGAATTTTTCTCCAGCAGGGTCATGGAATGCATCTCTGATATTTGGACTGCTCCTCTAGTCAACGGGAGGCCTTGCACTGCCTTCAAGAGCTCCCGAGGATTGCGGAAAGGATGCCCTCTCTCCCCCTTCCTCTTCATTCTCATGGCGGAGACCCTTAGCCTTCAACTTGAACACAAAAGACGAACAAAGGAGATCACGGGAATTGACATTGTCCGAGGCGCAAAAGGGATCAATCACTCCCTCTTTGCTGATGATACCCTCCTAATTGGTGGAGCCTCTAGCTTGATGGCCCGTAGATTCAAAGAAGTGCTGGATACCTTTCTTCAGGCCTCGGGAGGCAAATTAAACAACAGTAAATGTATGATCTATACCTGGAATGTCCCCAGGCACATCACTCAGAGAATTTCCAGAATAATGGAAATCCCAGCCCAAGGAAATTGGTCTTCTTTCAAATATTTAGGGCTGCCTCTTGCCAGGGAAAATGTCAAATCTCAGATATGGACAAAATTGATCGAAAATATGAGAAGCAAACTTCAAAGTTGGGGCATGCAATGGCTAAATCTCGCAGGCAGGACGACCCTCATAAAGTCTGTCCTATCAGCACTCCCAATATATCAATTCGCTATCACACTGGCTCCAGCAAGCACTCATAAACATATGGAATTAATAATTCGAAGTTTTTTGTGGAAAGGAGGTAAACAGGATTCAAAAAAATTCAGTCTAGTAAAGTGGAGCAAGGTTATTCTCCCCATGGAAAAAGGAGGGCTGGGAATCAAAGTCCCCAGACTCTCAAATTTAGCCATGGGGCTCAAGCTGATCTGGAAGATCATCAACGACAGAGGCTCTTGGTGGATTGAAATCATCAAGAAAAAGTACTTAAATGGAGCAAACAGCAACATCCTTGAGGAAAACCTCATTGATAGACCCAGCACCCCTGTTTGGAAGCTAATCAAGAAGTCCCTCCCCCAAGCCAAGCCTCGGATCTCAAAAGTTCCTGGCAATGGGGAAAAAATCAGTATCTGGCATGATAGAATCATGGGAACGGAAGCTAGAGGAACTCTTCCAAACTACAAGCCCCTCCAACAATGGATGGACCAGGCAAAGCAAAGAACCCTGTTTGATATCTCCCAATGGAACCAAAATGAATGGAAGGGATGGAAACCTCTGACCCCCCCCCCCCAACCTTGAAAGTTCTTGGGCAGAGCTTAAAAATTCCCTCTCTGGTTTAGCTCCCATCAATAAAACCACTGAAGATAAATACATTTGGGACCCCAACGGTGGTAACTACACGGTAAAAGATGGATATAAAACACTCCAGAACTCCTCTGCTTCAAACAGCTGGCCTCTATCTAAAGTTGTATGGAGAACTGACAGTCTGCCCAAAGTTAAGATGTTCAACTGGACCCTCCTCCACGGCAACATTCTCACTGCTGATAATCTTAGAAAGAAAGGCATCCAGGGCCCCTCCATCTGTAGCCTGTGCAAAAACGCTGAAGAAACTTGTGGTCACCTTTTCATCGAATGCTCCTTTGGCCGCCAATGCTAGAGTCAATTAGCCCATCCTTTTCCCTCTGGGGACCTCCCTACTCAGATAACCAGCCTCCAAAGGAGTTGGAGAAGACTTTTTCCCCAGACCAAAAAAGGAAAGAATCAAGCTCTCAGAATTTGGAATAGCATTCCCTCCAATCTCTGCTGGCAAATTTGGAATACCAGAAACAACAGCATCTTCAACGATAAGAAGCCATGTCTCAACAAAACAATAGCAAAGACTGTGGCCCTTATCTCAGAGACAATAGAAGCAAACGGATACATTCAGAAAGACCCCGCAAATTCAGACCCAAAAGTTCAGGAATGGGTGGCCAAATTCAAAATCAAACCCAGCAGCAGCAAGAGGATAAGCGTTAACCAAGCAGACAAAACTTGGAAACTGAGAGGGACAAATCAGGAAGTGGAAACATGGATCCAAAAACAGAATAGATTCTCCTTGTTCTTTGACGGAGCCTCAAAGAACAATCCAGGTCAAGCCGGGGCAGGAGGTATCATCAAAGACCCTCAAGGGAAAATTCTGGTCAATTATGAATGGGGTTTAGGAGTCATGTCAAATAACAAAGCTGAGGCCTATAGCCTCCTCCTAGGTTCTACAATCGCCAAGAAGCTGGGCCTTCAGAACCTTCTGATCCTTGGAGACTCAGCTATCATCATTTCCTCCATGAACTCAGGCAAAAACTTCCGCCAAACAGCCCTCAACAGAATCAAGGATCGAATCACAGGAAACTTAAGGAGCATTACAGGCGTTTCTTACAAACACATTCTCAGAGAGAACAACAAGGCAGCGGATGCTCAGGCCAACAAGGCAACTGAGAGAAGAATTGGCTGGGTCAAAGCAAATGAGTTGGAATATGAAGAACCCATCCCCTAGCTGGACCACGCATCCCAGTACCCCCTGTCACCTCAAGCAGGCTTATATGGATCACGGCACCTCTTTGAAGTCAACTCAGGCAGCCCCCCTCAGCACCAAATCCACAGCTAATCATCTCATGATCTTCTCCATCGCTCTCCAACAGAAAAGGACAAACGTGGACTCCCCAAAAATTCCTCATATTCAGATCAGAGCAAACCATGACAGCAGGCACACTCGAAAACATCACTTCAGCAGAACCTGGTCCAGAGCAATTATCTCGTTGGGTCTCTTCATCGCCGTCTTCCTCACATCTCAGAACTCAGGAGAAACATGTGATCAGGCGCTGGACGCTATTTATAAGAGGCATGGAGCTTGGCTCCACCCAGATCTTCCCAAGGAGAACCCGCCTCTCTGCTCTGATCCCTCCAAGCTCAGTGTGTTTGTGACTCTCAGTGCTCCCCTCCAGCATCTTCAGTCGAGGGGTATATTGTCTTTCCTTCTTGTTTCGTTTTCAGTTTATGTTTGTCTCATTAATCTCCTGTGTTTCTTTCAGAGCATCCTCCCTTCTCTCTCTGCGTGGAAGAGCCCCCCTGCTCCCCTCCTCTCACTTCCATTCACTCTCTTCTCTCCCTCGATCCCCCTCTGTAATCCTCCCTCTCCTTTTTCCGCAGAGAGCTTCAGGACGCCCTCTGCTCCCCCTGCTGTTCGGTCCCTAAATCTTATCTGCGTTCCATTCTCCGCTTATCACTTGCCCAAAATCCGTCTCCCCTCTTCCTGCAGATTAAATCAGTGTTTGCGGTCTATCTCTGTTCTAATGGCCGAGCAGACTAATCAACATGCCCCCCAAGACCCAAACATCAACATTGATGAGCTGTTTGGCAAAGATTGCACCATGTGCAAATCCCATACCTTCATGATAAACAGGCTACGCTCACAGATCACTGATCTGAAAGAGGACCATGCTTCTGACAATAGATCCAAAAGAAAGAAGCTGGAAAAGCACAAGGAAGAGATTAAGAACCTCAAAGAACGCTGCTCTCACCTCGAAGATCTCATGGAACAGCTCAAAGTCATCACTCAGGGTACACACGCAGAAGCTTCCACCAAAGTCAGCGAAGCTCAAAAAGAGCCAATTCCGGACTTCTCACTCATGCAGAAAACACCTTATGAACTGTAAATTCAGCCTTCTCTGTGGCACTTTTGTAAGGCAGTATAGCCCACACTTATTCACTTTTTGTTACTATTGTAGCCATGAGGCATTCGGGTCTGCGTACCCTCTCTCTTTACTCTCAGTCACTCTAGCGGACAGCTATGTAATAGTCTTTTTTCTCTGGTTTTTATAATACAAAATATCCGACAGTGTTAAAAAAAAAAAAAAAATCATTTGGTGTCTGAAATCCGGATATATGTCAAAGCATAGATTTCCAGCCTCCACATCATTTTGTCTATCGTTTCGATGTGCACATGGCTCCATTGGAAGTATTCTTATACTTGAAAATGATTTCATTTTTCAAGTAGGGTAGCGCAGAGAAAAAAAAGAAAAAATGAAAAATAAGAGAAAAATAAAAATCTAAGGTGAAAACCTCCTTGGAGGCGCCTCAGATTGGCTCATTGATTGAAAACCTCCATGAGGTGGTCAATGGGTTGGAAAGAAGAAAAACGAGGAAAAATAATAAGATCCCTGGGTGAAAACCTCCTTTGGAGGCACCCAAGGGAGGCGAATAGTGTGAAAACCTATCTAAGGTGCCCTAGTTGTTTAAAAAAAAAAAGAGAAAAACAAAAACAAAAATGAATTTCCAGTTGTATTGTAGGTGCAAGAGGACTATAGGAAGCAAGAACAGGTACCAAGGGAGCTTTGAAACCAATAACAGCACCTATCCTACCTTCCTTCACCTCTCTCCATGATTCTTGACATTCTTTTCACCTCACTATGCTTCTTTTTCGAAAACTGTGTTTTCTAGAGGAGGCTCTTGTAGAAATTACAGAGCTAGAAATGGATTTTAAAGGCAGTTTGGGGAACATGGAATCTTCATACAATATTTATAAATCCTCTTGCAGCCTTCAAAACTCTCTTCCATTATTTTCAAGCTTGCATCACACCACAAGCTCATTTTCCTTGCTATCCAAAAAACTATAGGATGCAAAAATACATAGAGCAGAAATTTGTTTTTTCCATAACTTGAAAACCATACATCCATTTAAAAAAAAAAACCATGGGGAGTTGCATATGGATGATGTTAACATGATCAAGCAATTTCAACAACTTCCAATGCACGGTTACCAAGAAATTGGCCTCCATCACCTTCATTGATTTTTGAATTTTCTTAATATCCATGCATCCATTTAAAATATTGTTTCATGGGGAGATGCATATGGATGATGGTAACACACCCAAGCAATTTCAGCCCATTCCAGTGCATGATTTCCAAGAAATTGGCCTCCATCACCTTCATCCGTTTTCAGTTTTTCTCGAAATCTATGCATCCATTGACCAAAATTCTTCTTTGGGAGGTGCATAATGATGGTAGAAACATGCTCAGAAAATTTCAGGTCAATCCAGTCTACTGTTTAGGAGATATGGACAAAAGAAGTCACTGTCCATTAAAATCTAGCATCAGCAGCATGAGGGTGCAAATCTAAAGGTCGAAGCAGACTCCTAAATATCAAATCCAGCCAGAGGATACCTGCACAAAGCAAACAAGCCACACATCAAGAAGCAAAGAACATGTAGCAGAGGAGATACAGTCATGCAACAATTGAAATACAAGCATGTAGCAGCAAAAGGAACCAAAATGCCTCATAGCACGTACATTCGACTCGCAGGCAAGTGACTAACCCTCTCCTTTGTTGCATCTGTGTAATTGGAAAATATGCATAAGCAAATGAGATGGTTAGGGTTGAATGAGAAAAGGCAGCCAGTTAACTAGCCACCCTCATCCAATTGATTGCGCTCATCTGAAGATGCCGCCACACATGTGCCTAGTCAACTTAGAGAAAAATCTAAAGGATAGGTAGTGGAGGATATGCAAACTCCGTTGCAATGATGGGAAGTGATTGCAAGAAAGAGCCATGATGACAAGGCAATGGGGACCAACAGTCCAAATATGGCAACGTTCATTTTTGCCAGCTCACCGCATCACTGGAAATATCTGAAAGAGAAAATAAGTACTCCTCCTCGAAACTCCTTCACCACCTTTTCTTCCAATTCATCCTCGTCCACTTAGCTACAACAAGATCTTTGTCACCACCATAGCCTCGAAACCATAATTCTCCATCACTTTCATCCATCCTCCTTCTATTGGCATTCTACAGGAGCAGTAATAGGTTCTACAAGTGCACCTACAAGCAGTTCTACAGGAGGGGTAGTAAGAATTTTTTAAGGAGAAAACACGAGGTTTTCGCTTGATTTATGGATTGAAGAGGTAGTTTTTGTACATACCCACCTTGATTATTAATATGTACAAGGAATGATATAGTTTTAAGCAGGAATTGAGTCCATACAAGGAGAGAAGTTACATAATAATTTTTTGCTAGTCTTCCAAAAAAAAATATAGTTTTTCCTCTATTTTCCTGTTCCTTCAAAATTCTTGTCTCCATCTCTATTTTAGGTGTTCAAAGGGGGTATAAGAAAAATGAAAGGGGGATTCATGAGGAAGGAGCCCACAAATTCAGCTAGGATCCATGAACATCCCGAAGTTGTAGCCATTTTTACTAGAGCAAATTGGATGCCATTCTTTGAAAAATTCTAAGGGTTTGATGAAGAAGTGGCTCAAGAATTTTCCCTTTCTTTAGTCCCTCACTCAAGGACCCATGCCACTATTACTTTGAGGGGTCTCTCCATGGAAATCACCGCAAAATTTATCAGTAGGGTTACCACCCTTCCTCTTGGATTACCATGGAGCAAATATGAGAAGCCAACTGGACAGACTGCTAAGAAAACCTTCTTCCAAAACAATGAAAATCTTGTAGAACACAAAAATGGCATTAGGAGGACAAGTATACCTTACCCTTGGGATGAGGTTAGTTACCAGATTATCAAATATATTTCCTACGAAGGAAGGTATAGCATAGTTTATGGCTACCATTCTAGGCTCCTCCATGAGCTGAGATATGGCATGGACACTCCAACACCCCAAAAACTCAGCATCCCTATTTTCTCCTGTAGTCCCTCATAGATTCCAGCATTAAGTTGAAGGCAAGAGGTCTAGATCAGTTGGCTCACCATTGGTTGATTAAGCTATTAGTGGAAGAAGCCCTCCATACCTTCACAATCCCCATAGCATGGGAAATCTTCAGAAACATGACAGAAGAAGATGATATAGAGGCCCTGACATATGATCACATGCGTTCTGATAGTGAGAGGGAAGACTAGCAAGGGGAAGAAGGGGCCGAAATTGAGGAACAAATAGAGGAGGAAGACATCAAATAGAGAAGGAGGAAACTAAACTAGAGGAGGAAGAAACCAAAACAGAGCAAGAGGAAACAAAACCAGCAAAGATAGAGAAGACAAAAGGAGAGGAAAAAGGGGCTGAAAAAATAGAAGTGTCTCCTAAGACCCTAGAAAGGGAGGCAACAGCTGCCCTCACTGCCCTCAGCACCCCAATGAAGCCAAAACAAAAGAGGAAGAGGCATACATCAATGTATTTCAGGGCTTGGAAAATCAAAAGGATAAAAACAGGAAAACCACAGCCATTTTCAACAGTGCCTATTATAATAGAAGATTCACCCACTGTCAAAGGGGAAGAATCTCCCTCTAAAACCCCCATAACATATGAAAGAGGAAGTCCCTAATCATCCACCTGGAAGGAAAGACTGCAACTACAGGACTCAAAAACCACTCTACAGGAGGCATAGAATGTTCTACAGAAGACTCTGACAAGGCTATAGGAGACCGAAAAACTTGAGAAAGGGGTGGAAGAACAACCAAAGGGGGAGGAGGAAACAACAAAGGCACAAGAACCTAACCCCCAGCCTAGTTTGGGCTCTTACTACAATCTTCTTGAGGGGGGACATCATTCCACAGAAAATTTTAGTCGCACTTTTCTTTGAGTTAGAGAAAGAAAGGATAAGGAGCCATAGATGGATGCAAATCGCCAAATCCAAGGGCGTATAGGATATTAGCCACATCCTTAGAGAAATGGGTAGGGAGTTAAGTGTTGTAAGACATAGAGAGGCAATCACAAGAACTCACTTGGAAATAGAAAATGAGTTGCTAAGAAGACAATAACAAGAAAAGGAGACATAATTGGCATGCATGGCTAGCTGGTCTATGGAGGCACTACAGTGTAGAACACCAGCAAAATCATATGGAGTATACCTCAAAGACCAATGGCTACAGTTTCAGATCAAGACTTTGGCACAGAGAGGCATAATGCCTCTTCAGGATTACAAATAGTTCATGGACCTATGTGGCCAAAGCTCTTCAGAAGACAAAGCAAAAATAGCAGAGTTATATTTGCATAACATGGCCCTCATAGACATGAATGTGTGGGACCCCAATGCTAGGCTAGGGGACCTGCAGCTAATGGCCATGGCCTCATGGATGAATCATGAGTAGAAAAGGGCAACAGAAATCAAAAAGTTGATGGCGAAAGAGCAAAATGAACCCTTAATGATCAGATCTAAGCCATCAAACTCCATGGCTCTCATCAGCACACACCAATTGCCTACAAATAATCCTCAAAGTGCCCCTAATTATATCAATGATCAGACTCAAGCCATTGCACATTTTGAGGATATGGGGAAGATTGTATTCATGCTTGTATGAGGTGGAACACTCTACCATACAGTCTACAAATCAGGGAGTATCACTCCCCAAAAAGGATGAAAGAAGCATAAAGGAGAGTGCCATTGTACAAGTGCTCTATGCAGAATTTGAAGGTCAATTGGATTGGCCTCAAATTGAGTCCCCCACTATTGCTAGGTGTGTTGGAAGATAGAAAAGAGGAAGAAGAACAACAATAGTGGGAAGAGGTGGATAGAAAGGTAGGATTCCATGACAAAGAAGAGGACCTCACATCAGAAGCATGGGATGTCAGGGAGGCCATCAAGGCCATCAAAGATGAAGAGATGGATTGAATTGCTCAGAGGATAAGCAACACCTTCAGTAGGGGGGTGATGATGAGCCCCATAAACGAGTAATTATATGGGCTCATTTTTCCTCCTAACTTAACTTAATCCACCATTCTCATTAGTTTATTGTATGTTTTTTTATTATATTTATGCTAATAGAGTGAGATGGGTTGGTCATTATGCCATGGAGTGTAATGTGTGTTTAATGCAGATTTTTGGTCAATTTTGGAGATAAAGTCAAAGATTTAATGAACAATTGGTAGCAATAATTCGAAGTAGACAAGGGAGAGTATTTATAGGAAGGTATCCCCCTCATTTATGACTCCCCACTTTGAATCCTCCATCATGTAGCTCGGAGCACAAGCAGCCACATCAATTGACCAAAGAGGTAGCCGAGCAAGTGGAGGATAACTTCTGTTTATCTCAAGTTTTGGGAACCAAGCCTCCCTGACTTTAAGAAAGCTATTGAGAGCTTTAGCTGTATAAGTAGACAGACCTCGGGCCTCATTAGGTTGTTGGAAGTTATTCAAATTTTCGAATTTTTGTTGCAGCTTTGCTCTGCTCAACTTTGAGCTTACTTTTGTTGACAGTTTCATGTAATCCTATTATTATTTTGATAATGAAGATGAGATCTTGTTCGAGCTAGCATTGACTTACCTCAGAGGACTAAAGCTCTTGGGTTAGGGCCCAATCCATGTAGCCAAGATCCTCTTCTTTTGTATTTATATGCCTTGTTTTAGTTTATGAATTAGTTACTGTTAGATAGATTTCTCTCTTAGTTAAGAATATGTTGCTTTTGGTGATTTAAAAGGTTATTTCCATTTTAGTTTGTTGTAGCAGGTTGAACAATGATAGGAAAAAGATACAAAAAGTCCATCAACAGAGCCTTGGCCTCCTTTCCTCCCTCTGGGACCATGAATTGAGGCCAAGACCCTCTTGCTATGACAAAACACAGATTTGCCTTTTCCATAGGATTTCTAATGTTACAGTTTGATTAGAAGATTAATGCTTTGTTCTTGATCTCTTTCACCATGCTCATTTCTGTATTGTAATAAGTTTCCTTACATGCTTTCTCTCATCTCATCATTCTTCAACATTTCTTTCCATAGCTCATGATCTAGATTAGCTTGATGCAAAATTATGTTTTTGTCATGTACTTAGTTTCCTTGCTTGCTTAATATCAGTGTTTGATTTTCAGTTCTCTGGGAGCAAATATATCCTCACAATAAGTTAGTGAAATAGCCATCACCATTTTCCTTTGATCTATGTTCCACAGGTCACCCAAAGTCCCTCACAAATTGCCTTGGTTTTCTGCACTTTTCTCATAAACTTTCCTGTCTTTCCTTGAACAAGTCCAACCATATTTCTCTTTCCTAATCCTTCTTGATGAACACTAGACACCTTAACACATCACCCTAGCCTTCAGCTACCCTTTCCAACCACTTTCCCACATTCAAAACCTCTAAAACTGCTCTCAGCATCCTCTTGAAGAGCTCCTATAGACCTCCTATAGATCCCCTCCACCCTCTTGTAGATTTTCCTGTAGGTGTCTTTTTTGAAGACCGAATGTAGGAAAAGCCTCCAAAAGGCCACCTGGGACCTCCTAAGACCCATCCACACCTTCCTACACCTCTACAAACTCCAAAGTCACCCTCCATCGCCACCTAATCACTGCCACTTTCACAAACAAATAAATTACATGCATGACAATTTCACCTAAAAATACATAAAAATCCAAAAAGATGTTTTTTTCTCATTTCCTTCTAGAAATAGCTTCAATACATGTTTTTTACTTCCTAAGTAGGTAATGGCATTCATTTTATGGTTTTTCATCTCTCTTTCTGCAAAAGTAGGATTAGTTGGTTAATTAGGGTTTGCTAGGTTTACTTTACATTTCAGTCTTTTTTCTCTTTCTGCAAGTAGAATAGCCTCTATAGAGTAAGCTTTCCTTTATTTCATCACATATAAAGCTTCTTCTGGAATTCATAGAAATTGGCTTGAGCTCCTAGTGATCTTGTGCTAGCTGACCAAGTGACAACTTGTAGTAAAAACTAGTACTTGTGCATACAACATCATCGCTTCCAAGATTGTTATGAACTACCGGGTTGATAAAAGTAAAGTAGGAAGCCCAAGAGTTGCCATATTATTGCTGCAATACTGGTGCTCATGAGTTGCAGGTGTCGGCTCACCGCTTAAGGCTCCGAAGAACAATGGTGAAGTAGATGGAAGCGATACCTTTCAGGATGCTTGTGATGTAGACAAGGTACAAAGAAGTTGCATATTATTTTCATGCTTTTGGAGGACCAAAAGCTCCTCAGTGGGGAGGAATGATCAAGGTGGCTCCAAAGACACACACAAGACAAAGAGGGCTTATGGAAGCTCAAAAAACAAAATGATCAGAATTCTTTTAAACTAGGACCAGAGCATAGATCTCATCGTCCAGATCGTGATGGTGTGAACGGTTCATCAATCTGAGCTTGTATGAGGGAGAGCGAGCCAGTCAAAGTTCTGGTCAAAGTTGGGTTGTGGACCGACTTTAAGTGTCCTACAATTTGACTAACCCCAGGGCATGAAACCTAGCTCCTAAAAGTGGGCAAAATTGTTTCCTCTTTAATTTTTCTAATAACCCTTATGTTAGACAAAATTTTTAAAAATGCCCTATTAAAAAATATATATCTATATATATATATATATATATATATATATATATATATATATATTATATATATATCTATGGTTATATATTATATATATATATATATGGTGTCAGGTCACCACCCCTGCCAGCCCAGCCTTACCACACCAATTAAATATAAAATATGGGTTGGCAGCCATGACCCCGCCAAACCCTCCTCCATCCACGTGTAACCATAATCTTATATCGGGTGGCCACGGGCCACCTACGGTGGACCCTACCCACACCCCCAAACCACAACATAACACATATCGCCGTATTAAGGGAGGTCGATGGGAGTTGAACCCACGGTTGGCAAGAGGGTCGGCGCTACCCAACTGGTAGCCTCATATAACGCAGCCCATATCACATTAAACAATGCATCATCACATGCGCCCAACCTCACACCAACCACACTTTATGCCAATTCAAAATACCGCGGAGGATTATGGGGTGGGCCACCCAATGCGGACCTGAACCCCAAAACAACTACATACAGTTTTTTGTATTAAAATGGGAGGGGTGGGGATTGACCACCCGACCCCTCCACAACTAATTCAGACTTTATACCAATCCACCTAAATGACTTCCTTGGTTTATCCGCCCTCAAAATTTAATATAAACCCAAAATTTCATTAGTGCACCCAGGCATGGATGACCCAGGAGAGGGCACAGAAATCAAGATAGGATAATTTTTAATTAATTTCTTGCAGGTGGAACCATGATTGAGCAAAATTTCGAGGAGGGTGAAATTTTTGCAGTGTCCAAATTGGAAAAACTTTATGTCAATCTTACACCTCTCGGCAACATGAACCCGATGGCATAGTTAGTTTCCTGATCTGAGTAAGTGATTTGCAGAGGAGCCAGAGGAGGGAATCTTTGGGGAATCTAGGGGGAATCCAAAAGATTCCTTAAGCCCCAAATTTCCACTTCACCAAAATTCAAAAATTTGACAGTCAATTTTGTATTGTTCGATACCACAAATCTGATGGTGTGTTCATATTTTCCATTTGCCCATTTCATTTTTTGGCCACTCTTCTAGGTGGAGTGCAAGTGTTAGCATTCATGTGCGAGTAGTTATTTCCATGCGATTCGACGCAGCAAGGTTGATGGCACGAACATCTTCAGCAGTTTGACATCCTCTTCTTCATATGGCCCTTGGATGTGAGGTATATGCAGTGTATTCATGTACTTCTTTTGCTATGCATTGTGCTGCATAGAGCCCTATTCGATGTTTGATGTGGGATCTTGTTTCTTACTTGTTTTCGTGATTTCTACATGATGTGATGCAGAATCATATGTGTGATGTACTTGTTGTCATGATTCGTCATGTTTGAGATCCCTTTGTCGTCGTCTTGATGGGATACTCATGTTGTCACCATGTATGTTTACATTGAAATCCTTTTTATGCCATGTTGGTGGGATGCTTATCATGCAAGAGTTTGTGTCATACTGATAGGAGTCCTTTTTGACTGAGAGTTCTCGTAACGGAACATCTCTTGGAGGCACTCCTTTGTGAAAGCATTTTCCCTGTATCATAGCGACGTCATCTCTTATGTACATCATCACTATTGATAGTACTTAATGTAGCAACGTACACTATCTTCACACCAGGGACCAAAGACGTAGTCCCTCCTAGACGAACTCTGTTATCAACATCTTGAGTGTTATGTTGCTGATGATTGTCATGTTCTTCTTCTTTACATCATGCACATGTATTCATTTATGTTCTTTTAAAAATGCAATTTAACACATCACTAAAGTAAAAGGTCTTGGAAGGGTCCATTGTCACACCCAGACCTAGATCAAGTGGTATCAGAGCGGTCTTTGCATCGATGTGAATTGCAAGCATGAACAATGGAACATGCAGTGACAGAGGATGAAAAAGCGATGTACAAGACCATTCTCAAAAATTCCCAAATGGTGGAAATAATGTATGAAACTCTACAGAAAGAGACAGAGGAAAAGGAGTGATTGCATCTTCAGTTGCAAGCCATGGAAGAGACCCTCGAAGAACTGAAGCACAACAACCAGAATCTTCAAACAGATAACGCTGAATTGAAGATGCGTCTACATGAAGAGAAAGAGGAAAAACATATTTTTCTATGATAGATGCAAGCAAGGGACGAGGCCTTGAAAAAGCTATAGCATGACCCATGTGAGTTAAAAAGTAATTCTCTAAATTCATGTATGTTTCCTGATTATGATTTTGCTATGTTTTAAAATCATACCACAGGAATTGGCTCCAAACTGTTGAAGAAAATGGGGTATGAAGGAAAAGGCTTGGGCATTAAGGGCCAAGGCATTGTCAACTCCATCAAAGTAGAAGAATTATCCCGTTAGACAGGACTTGGGTATGTCAGAAAGGAAGTTGGAGAATGTGTCGAGATAGCTAGCAAACAACCAACAATAGATGATGAGAAGCCCTCATCAATTCATTCCAAATAGACATAGGAGGTAAAAGATGTTGATTTCCTTTCAGTTTCATCTTCACATAGTATGGTTTCTGTTGGAGATGTGGAGATCCCAATTATAGGGAAAAACATGAGGCTCCTTACCAAGGTGAGGCACAAGGAGGAAAAAGAACTTGGTGTTAATAACCAAGGCGTAACTCAACCATTGGAGTTTGAGCAGAGACCTCCATTTGGAGGCTTGGGATACACCAAAGGAGAATGCTCGAAGGTTTTAGATTCTTCCAAGACATCATCAAAATCACCGCAAAAAGAGAACCATGGGAACACATCCCCTCATCCATCGCATTTTCCATTGCAGGGAAAGAGCTAAGGAAAGCTCTCATTGCCATACTTAGACTAAAGATAGCAAGGAATGGTATAACCAATTTCGATATGCGAATGTTCATTTCGATTATAATCATGTTGTTAATGATGGACGTAAAACATGGCATAAAAAAAAATGTACCTTTTGTTGATTACATAACCATACATTTTCTAAGTGTTGGAAAAGAATAGTAGCACAAACAAGGAGGAGGCATAAAAGACCCTCTCAACAGTAGGTAGAGAAACATGTTAAGTAGATCTAGAGGAAGAAGATGTATTACAATCATTGCAACAAAAGTGGCCATCAAAGAGCCACTTGTTGGATGCTCCATCCAAAGCAGCACCTTAAAGACAAAGTGTCAGTGCATGAACCAGGTGAAATGATTGTTCGACAAGCAAAACCACCACAAGCGGGTGACCCATTCACATTGATAAGTGAAAAATGGTTTCTAAATATGTTGTCTTGTCATGGTCGTGCTTTTGTAAATCATTTGTTTCATTTTAAAATGTAAAAGTGATAATGTTTTCCATCACTTGCTAGGCAACAATGATGTCGGGTCTTATTTTGAGTTTCATGATAAACTATAAAAGTGATGTTGTGTTTCCATCACTTGTCGAAACCAAATAGTGTTTGGCCTTATTGCTATAAATCATTTGCTGTAGTGATGATGTGTTTCCATCACTTGTTGAAGAAACAATGATATGTTGGACTTGTTTTTGTAGCTGTGGTATTATGTCCATCTTGATGTAAAACTTGACCATCGAGTAATTGTTATAAACTCGTGACAAGTGTGGGATGCTTGGGTCATTAGTTGGTCATGAAAGTCAAGCATGCAATTTGAAAAATGATGTACTACAGGTTACAGAAGTTGCAGGTGTTAGCTCACTGCTTAAGGCTTTGAAGGACAAAGGTGAAGGAGGTGGAAGCAAGAGATTTTAGGATGCTTGTGATGTAGACAAGGTACAAAAAAGTTGTAGATTATTTTTCATGCTTTTGGAGGACCAAAAGCTCCTCAATGGGGAGGATTGATATAGGTGGCTCCAGAGACACGCACAGGACAAGGAAGGCTTAAGGAAGCTTGAAAATCAAAATGATCAAAATGCTTTCAAACTAGGACCAGAGAATATATCTCTTTATCCTGATCGCAGCGGTGTGAACAGTTTGTCAATCCGAGCTTGTATGAGGGAGAACGAGCCAATCAACGTTCTGGTGAAAGTTGGGATGTGGGCCAGGTTTAAGTGTCCTACAATTTTATTGACCCCAGGGCATGAAACCTGGCTCTCGAAAGGGGGTGAAATTATTACCTCTTTAGTTTGTCTAATAACCCCTATGTTAGACAAAATTTAAAAAAATGCCCTATTTAAAAAAATAAAAAAATATAAATGTAATGGCAGGCCACCAGCTCGCCACCCCCAAAACCAGAGTACAAAAATTAATTATTAACAGGCCGATGGGCCATGACCCCTGCCGGTCCAACCTTACCACACCAATTAAATATCAAATGTGGGTTGGTGGCCATGACCCCGCCAAACCCTCCTCCATCCACGCATAGCCATAATTTTATATGGGGTGGGCACAGGCCACCTCCAGTGGACCTGACCCACACCCCCAAACCACCACATAATGCATGTTTCCATATTAAGGGAGGCTGGTGGAAGTTGAACCCACAGCCGGTGGGAGGGCCAGCCTTGCCAACGCGGCGGCCTCATATAATGCAATCCATATCACATAAAACAACATGCCATCACATGCGCCCAACAACCTCACACCAACCACGCATCATGCCAATTCAAATAGTTGCAGAGGATTATGGGGCAGGCCACCCAATGCGGACCCAACCCCCAAAACAACTACATACAGTTTTTTGTATTAAAATGGGAGGGGCAGGGATTGACCACCCGACTCCTCCACAACTAATTCAGACTTTATAGCAATCTGCCTAAACAGCTTCCTTGGTTTATCCACGCACAAAATTTAATATAAACCCACCATTTCATCAGTGCGCCCAAGCATGGAGGAACTACGAGTAGGCATCGAAATCGAGATAGGATAATTTTCAATTAATTTATTGTAGGTGGAACCATGATTGAGCAAAATTTCTAGGAGGGTGAAATTTTTGCAGTGTCCAATTTGAACAAACTTTATGTCAATCTTACACCTATCAGCAACATGAACCCGATAGTGCAATGAGTTTATTGACATGAGCAACCGATTTGCAGAGGACCCAGAGAAGGGAATCTTTGAGGAATCTAAAAGTTTCCTTAAGCCCCAAATCTCCAATTTCTCATAATTCAGAAATTTAACAGCCGATTTTGCACTATTCGACACCACAAATCTAATGGTGCATTCAGATTTTCCATTTCCTCATTTCATTTTTTGGCCACTTTTCTAAGTGGAGTGCAGGTGTCAACATTCGTGTGCGAGCAGTTATTTCCATGTGATTCGATGCCACGAGGTTGATGGCATGAACAACTTCAGCAGTTTGACATCCTCTTCTTTAGATGGCCCCTGGATGTGAGGTATATGCAATGTATTCATGTACTTCTTTTGCTATGCACTATGTTGCACAGAGCCCTGTTTGATGTTTGATGTGGGATCTTGTTTCTTACTCATTTTCATGATTCCTGCTTGACGTGATGTGGAATCATATGTGTGATGTACTTGTTGTCATGATTCGTGATGTTTGAGATCCCTTTGTCACCATGTCGATGGGATACTCATGTTGTCACCATGTATGTTTGCATTGAGATCCCTTTTATGCCATGTTGGCGGGATGCTTATCATGCATGAGCTTATGTCATACTGATAGGAGTCCTTTTTGACTGAGAGTTCCCGTAGAGAAACATCTCTTGGAGCCACTCCTACATGAGCGAATTTTCCTTGTATGATAGTGATGTCAGCTCTTATGTACATCATCACTATTGACAACACTTAATGCAGCGGCCTACACCGTCTTCACACCGGGGACCGGAGACATAGTCCCTCTTGGACGAACTCCATTATCAACGTCTTGAGTTTTATGTTGTTGATGATTGTCATGTTCTTCTTCTTTTTGTTCTTTTAAAAATTCAATTTAACACATCATGAAAGTAAAAGGTCTTGGAAGGGTTCTTTGTCACACACTGACCCAGATCAAGTGGTATTGGAGCAGTCTTTGCGTAGATGTGAATTGCAAACATGAACAATGGAACATGTAGCAAAAAAGGATGAAAAATCGATGTACGAGACCATCCTCAAAATTTCCCAAAGGGTGGAAATAATGTATGAAACTCTACAGAAAGAGACAGAGGAAAAGGAATGATTGCAGCTTCAGTTGTGAGCCATGGAAGAGGCACTGGAAGAACTAAAACACAACAACCAGAATCTTCAAATAGATAATGTCGAATTGAAGATGTGTCTACATGAAGAGAAAGAGGAAAGACATAGTTTTCTACGATAGATGCAAGCAAAGGACGAGGCCTTGAAAACGCTGCAGTGTGACCCATGTTAGGTACAAAGTAATTCTTAGAATTCATGTATGTTTCCTGATTATGATTTTGCTAATTTTGAAAATCATACCACAGGAATTGGGTATGAAGGAAGAGGCTTGGGCATTAATGTCCAAGGCATTGTCAACCCCATTAAAGTAGAAGAATTGCCCCGTTAGACAGGACTTGGGTATGTCAGAAAGGAAGTTGGGGAATGTGTCGGGATAGCAGCGAATGAACAACAACAGATGATGAGAAGCCCTCATCAGTTCCTTCCAAATAGATAGAGGAGGTAAAATATGTTGATTTCCTTTCGGTTTCATCTTCACATAGTATGATTTCTATTTGACATTTGGAGATCTCTATTACAGAGACAAACCTGAGGCTCCTTACTAGGATGAGGCACGAGGAGGAAAAAGAACTTGGTGTTAATAACCAAGGCATAACTCAACCATTGGAGGTTGAGCAAAGACCTCCATTTGGAGGCTTAGCAGACACTGAAGGAGAATGCTCGAAGGTGTCATATTCTTTCGAGACATTGTCGAAACTGTCAAGGAAAGAGAATAATGGGAACATATCTCCATCATCCCATGGCATTTTCCATTGCAGGGAAAGAGCTGAGGGAAGCTCTCATTACCATACTTACGCCAAAGACAACAAGGAATGGTATAACCAGTTTCAATATTTGAATGTTCATTTCGATTATAATCATGTTGTTAATTATGGAGTTAAAACATGGCATTGAAAAACATGTACCTTTTGTGGATTACATAACCATACATTTTCTAAGTGTTGGAAAAGAATAGTGCACAAACAAGGAGGAGGCATGAAAGGCCCTCTCAGTAGCATGTAAAGAAACATGTCAAGGAGATTTGGAGGAAGAATATGTATTGTAGTCATTGCGACAAAAGTGGCCATCAAAAAGCCACTTGTTGGAGGCTCCATCGAGAGCAATTCCTTAAAGACAAAGTGTCAGTGCATGAACCAAGTGAAATGATTGTTCGACAAGCAAAGCCACCACAAGGGGGTGACCCATTCACATTGTTAAGTGAAAAATGGTTTCTAAATATGTTGTCTTGTCATGGTCATGATTTTGTAAATCATTTGTTTCATTTTAAAATGTAAAAGTAATGATGTTTTCCATCACTTGTTAGGCAAAAATGATGTCTAGTCTTATTTTGAGTTGCATGATAAACTATGAAAGTGATATCATGTTTCCATCGCTTGTCAAAGCCAAATAGTGGTTGGCCTTATTGTTGTAAATCATGTGTTGTAGTGATGATGTGTTTCCATCGCTTGTTGAAGCAACAATGATATGTTGGTCTTATTTTCATAGTTGGGGTATGGTGTCCATCTTGATGTAAAACTTGACCATCGAGTATGTGTTATAAACTTAGGACAAGTGTGGGATGCTTGGGTCATTAGTGGGTCATGAAAGTCAAGCATGTAATTTGAAAAATGATGTACTACAGGTTATAGAGGTTGTAGGTGTCGGCTCACTGCTTAAGGCTCCGAAGAACAAAGGTGAAGGAGATGGAAGCGAGACCTTTCAGGACGCTTGTGATGTAGACAAGGTACAAAGAAGTTGTAGATTATTTTTCATGCTTTTGGAGTACGAAAAGCTCCACAGTGGGGAGGATTGATCCAGGTGGCTCCAGAGACACACATAAGACAAAGAGGGCTTAAGGAAGCTCAAAAATTAAAATGATCAGAATGCTTTCAAACTAGGAATAGAGCATAGATCTCATCACCCTAATCGCAGCGGTGTGAACGGTTTGTCAATCCAAGCTTGTATGAGGGAGAACGAGCCAGTCAAAGTTCTATTCAAAGTTAGGTTGTGGGCCAGGTTTAAGTGTCCTACAATTTGATCAACCCCGAGGCATGAAACCTATCTCCCGAAAGCAGGCAAAATTATTACCTCTTTAATTTGTCTAATAACCCTTATGTTAGACAAAATTTTAAAAAATGCCCTATTTATATATATATATA